>CM068754.1:18252807-18315078 GCA_035084275.1 Hydrolagus colliei
TCCAGGGTGGGACTCGAGGCCAGTTTCCTGTGGCTTTGTGTGAAAATTCATACCGAAAGCGATTGTGTTTGTATTTTATATCAACGCCACTGAAACACTGGCAATGTAAAAGCACAGGTCATTTCCCCCCCCCCCCCCACCCCCCCACAAATTTTCCAGTTCTAGCAAATGGTTTCCCCTCCCTCCCTGCCTCCCTCCCTCCCGCCCGCCCTTCACCTGAGTGAGTGAGAGTGAAATGTTGGAAGGCGTTGTTGCATGTCCACAGTTATTCAAAGTGATCTGTGGAATTTGCTGCCGTGTCTCGCTCGCAAAATTACTGACTGTCCAGCGCCTTGGGACGTTCTCCTGACGTGAAAGGCTCTGTCTGGACAAGTGTCATTTGTTGTTGTTGTTGTTGTTGTGTCTTCCCGACGTAAATGATATTCCTTGCGTTTGACGTAGAGCCTTATGGCCTCATTGTGTGAGAGGTACCACAGTTTACCAATGGCCGGTTTGCTGTTATCTTCTTCCCGCTCGATCTGCAAGTTGTTAAAAAATAATTCTGACCAATTCCTAAGCTCCAAAATAAAACTCCCGCGCGCCGGGGACTGAGTGGAATTCAGATATCTGATCCCTTTCGCACGAGCTACACAAAATAGTCCAAACCAGGACTCTGTGTCACATCCTTCCCCCCGATACCACTTAAGAGGATCTTAGCAAAGACTGTCCTGTCCTTATTAGGCAAGAATTGTTTGAGTCAGAGCGAAGATTCCTTCTTATTCCCTTCCTCTGGACTCTCCTGGTTACAGTATTTGCATCTGTAGAAGCGGGTGGTGCGGGTGGTGTGGGTGAAACCAAAGCAAAGGGAAATCACACGGAGCTGCATCCAGACCAGGAGGGGTTTCTATTTTAAACAGCGAGTACAAACTCAACTACCTCACTTCCACGCATCTTTCAGATTGAAACTGATCTATTAGGCAGTGACAGGGAAACAAGGAAGACAATAGATTGCAAGAGCTGAAAGGCTCGCAATCTTCTGTTATACACAGACTCTGTGTTCGACTGGTGTGGCTCTTCGGAGAATATCCAAAGCGGGGGATTAATTAATTACTTCTTGCTTATCTGACAGGAACTATTCAGCACTTTGAAATATCATGAGCAGAACTTTCCTCAAATCCATCACCCTGTGCCCTGACTGACTTGATGCTGTTGGAAACATATTCGGTGCCATTTTGAAGCCATTGTTGGTGTTTTTTGTTAGTTGTTTGTTTCAGCAGAGGCCAAGCCGGCTGTAAGACTGCCAGGTTGACACTCCATGCAGGAATAGGGGGGAGAAACCTTAATATCTCAGTCTAGTCTGAGATGCTGAGATATTAAACCAATATGTATGCGCATGTCATATATCATACAGTATTTGAAAGTATTTATTTTTCCCCAGGCCACCGTCCTACCTCCTAGGCCAACATAGACTAATGCTGTCTTGGGCTATTTATGCGCAGGCTTTATTCCCTGTGGCTTAGCCAGGAATAACGTCTTCCTGCCGGAATTCCCATCATGTTACTCACTGGGCAAGTGGACGGACGAGAGACTCACAGTAAAAATTGACGCTAGAATTTAAGAGAGCATAGATCAATCGGAGACCTGAGTTCAATTCCAGGTCAGGGCGAAACCCTGGGCAAGTTTCCTTACTCCACAAACACACACACACACCTAATAATAATCCCTCAAACAAAACAATAATAATTTGGTCACTTCAATTCACGACTGTTTGTGGGGGACGCTGCTGGTGCGCAATTGGCTATCGCGTTTCACCCACAAATGTACTGTAATCAATTCACTTTACAGTATATTCTGTGAAGCGCTTTGAGATGTCCAGATGATGTGAAAAAGCACTATATCAAACGCAAGGATTATTATTATGATGAAGGCCCATCAAGCTGTATCCCTCCACAGATTACAGTGGATTCTAAACATCATGCTCCCTATTCTGTGATACCTAATTTAATTTAGTTGGTGAAGGGCACTAATATTTGCTTTAGGAAAGGAATTGGACAAATAATAATAATCCTTGCATTTGATATCATGCCTTACCACGTCATTGAGATGTTTCAAAGTGCTTCACAGAATATACAGTACTGTAAAGTGGATTGACTCTGTATTTTGTGGGTGAAACACAATGGCCAATTGTGCACGGCAGCGTCCCCCACAAACAGTCGTGGAGACTGACCAAATTATTTCTATATATCTGAAAACAGGACGTCGTTTTAGAGGCCAGAACAGACGGATGGCCTCATTCAGCAACATTGTTTGATGGGTATAGTAAGTGTTGGTTAGCATAAAAAGAAATCAGGCATGCATTCTGCAAGGCCCTTTAAAGGCATGGACATACTGTTTTTACTTTTTAAAAGTCTCAAAATAGAAAATAGCTCACTTTATTTATGGTAGAATAAACAAGAATCGATAAAAATAAACATGGGCACTCAGTCTGCGACTGCCTGTGGGACACTGCTGTGCGCAATTCGCTGCTGCATTTTGCACAAAAAATATAGTCAATTCAACTTTAGGATATATTCTGTGATGTACTTTGAGACGGCGACAACAATTTGCGTTGTGATAGCGCCCCTCACTTGGGGTACTGTCCGCCTCGTGTTCTGTGGGTGTCTCAACGACGCGATGAGACGCTATATCAAATGCAAGGATTATTATTATGGAGTCCGGTAGTGCAATGGTTAAGAGCACTAACCTTGCAAGTGGGAGAGCTGGGCTCGATTCCACACAGGACGAAACCTTGGGCAAGTTTCCTGACTCCACACACCTGCCTGATAATAATCCCTATACTGTATTTTAAAAAAAGGACATTTCATGCCTTTCGCCCACATATATACACACAATTCACTATACCTGTATATCATGTACAGTATATCCTGTGAAGTGCTTGAGACGTTAGACGTGATAAGATGTAATAACGCTATATCAAATGCAAGTAATATAATAATCCTTGAATTTGATATAGTGATATTGTGATATATATTTTGATATAGTGCTTTTAACATCTTCTAGACTGTGTCTCAAAGCGCTTCACAGAATATACTGTAAAGTGAAATGACTGTATTTATATTTGTGGGCGAAACGCGGCAGCCAATTGCGCACAGCAGCGACCCCCCCCCCCCCCCCCCCCCCACACACACACACACACAGTCGCGGGTTGAAATGATCAATTTTATGATTGCGTTTTTTGGGGGGTTGGGGGTACGGATTATTATTAGCCGTGCGCGTGTGCGTGTGTGTGTGTGTGGAGTAAGGAAACTTGCCCAAGGTTTCGCCCTGACCTACCCACGCCTGGATTGGCACACAGGTCTCGCACGCTTGTCAAGGGCGAGCGAGTATCTCTAACCCACTGAGCTACAGGAACTCCATAATAACTATCTGCATTGTTAAATCAAAGTGAGTCAGTGAACTGGGGCTGCTACAACACACGTGGCGGAGTCTGGGTGTAAATGTTGCCTTTTATGTGTGTTTGTTTGCAACAAGGGGAGGGGGCGGAGTCAGCGCCGGTGAGGGGGTGGAGTCAACGCTGGGGAAGGGGGGCGGAGTCAACGCCGGGGAGGAAGGGGGGTGGAGGGGGGGGGGGGGGGGGGGGTGGAGTCAACGCCGATCGCTTTGGTTGCTGATTGGACGTTGCGATCGAATCAGGTGACGCGCGTCACTCTCTCTCTCTCCCCTCCCTCACACCACCACCACCGCGCTCCGTCTCGTCAGCCTCGCTACTGCGCATGCGGAGATGGAGGAGGGGGGAGGAGGCTGGTGAAGTCAGAGGTGACTGGCGGTCATTGACCCGACCCGCGCGCGCCAGCTTCAGTCTGTTGGCGGCGAGAGCGCGAGGTGAGTGTGGTGCAGTCCGTCAGGCGTCTTCGTTCGTCTGTCTGTCTGTCAGTCGGGTCTGAGGCGCTTCAAGTCGCTTTCCTCCCTTCCCTCTCTCTCTCTCTCTCTCTCTCTCTCTCTGTTGTCCTCACACAACATTAGTGTTATTATTGTTTGTTTTCTTGCTTAAAGACACGTCATGGTTTGAAGGTGTTTCAAGACATATATTTTAAATGACGTTAAATAACGTTTTTCTTTGTTTTTAAAAAAGTTTAAAACGAACAGCCTTCGTTTTCAGAGACGGTTAGTCATCTTCGTGTCCCCCCCCCTCCCCTCCCTCCTCTCCCCTCATTATTATTATTAATAATGTACTGTATATGAATCTCTCGCGTGTGTGAGAGGAGAGTGTGTGTGAGTGTGTGTGTTGGGGGGTGGGCTGAAGGCTGTTAAAGCAATTGAACGAATAAATAATTAAGGATGAAAGGCTGACGGTTGTGTGTGTGTGTGTGTGTGTGGGGGGGGGGGGGGGGGGGGGGCTTATTTTTGTGAGGGGGGAGGTGGAGGAGAGAGTAGGGGAGGACACCCCCACCCCTCAACACCGCCCCCCCAGGCCCTCGATCCCCTATAATATATATATATTATACAGTACTGTAAAGTGAATTGTGTGTGTATTGCACAGGAAAGCGGGGTGGAGTGGGTGAGAGAGGAAAAGAAGACACATAATCACGCGGCGTGATCTGAGTCAGTGTTTCCTATCAGTTGTTATTAATATATAATACAGTGTGTGTAAATATATATATATAGTCTCTTGTAAAGTCCTGGGGTTCCTCTCTGGTATGATTTATGTATTTAAGGCGAACTTCCCTCTCTTTATATACATATATACAGTATATATATAAAATATGTATGATATATTTATATGTACATTATATGTATAAAATATATATGTTTTAAGCTCCGTTGGCTTTTTTTCTTCTCTTCCCCACCCCTTACAGTCTCGTTTTATACTGTGACCGATAATGCTTTCTTGAGACCCCCCCCCCCACCACCACCACCTCTCTCCACACACACACATAAAGGCTTGAAACAGCTGCTCTTTCTTAAGAGTTTTTTTTGTTCAATTGGACACTGGTTGGTGGGCGTCCGAAAAAAAAAAAGGTTAAATTCGTGACATGCTTTTATTTTCCTCCAGTTCTCTCCTATCTTCTCCTCCTCGTCCACCACCACCCCCACCCACCACATACACACACACACACACACACACACACCATTCCTCTCTCTCTCTTCACATTATCTGTCTCTTACTACTGCCTCAAGTCATTGCGTTTTATGGGTTGATAAAGCTTGTCTGAAAGAGCTGCCACTCACTATTGGAGATGTATGTGTAGTTACATTGCCTTATAATCTAATTGATGCGTTTAGATGTTGACATAAACCATGGAAGGCAGGATTCAGCGGCTTATAACTGTCCTGTAAGCTTTGAAATCGACCTTATCATTCAGGTAGCTTTAAATACATTTTACCTTGTCGTGTCAGAGTTGGCAATGTTTTATTTGCATTTCTTATAACTTCTCTACTTTTTTTTTGCTGATGAATATTGATGACCAGGGCGGCTGCTTCGTGAAGATGATGATACATGGCGTAATCAATGCTGTATTTGTGCCTTTTTGGTGGGGGGGAAGGGTGGGGAGAGAAGTGCACCCCATTATATGAAGGCTGTAAAAACAATGGGAAACGTGTGCCCGTAGATTCGCACAGATGTTCCCAGGTATTCGGGGTTTCAGTTACGAGAGATTTTAGATTTTGGCTGGAGCTGAGATGGTAAGGGAATCTCCAAGATTACGTAGAGTTATGGCAAGTGAATTGTAATACAGTAGATAACTTTATTAGTTTGGCGAGTCAGTAATGAATAATTTTTTTAAAAAAGTGAGGTTTTCCAAAAAAAAATGGTGTCAAAATGTACAAGGTAATATTTCAGTACTTAATATTTCAGTCCATTGTTTGCTTGTGATGCACATCCATTGTTCACTGTAGGTGAGCTACACTTCCTTTGTGGCCATTGATATTACCCACTCACAGACCTAGCACAGCAATAAAACTTGTGCTATTATTTTTCCTGTGATCTCATATAATAAGTTCTGAAATGAGAATGAGTTATCAAGGCTTGGAGAGAGAGAATTAAGTGGCAAAAGTTGCCTTTAGTTGGAGAAAAGTTTGAGAGGCGACCTGCCCAAATTTGCAAAATGCTCACGCGCACTAGATAACAAAGATGTAAAGCAGAGTTTACTTTAAACGCTTGACTGCAGATATAGCAGAGAGGAATTTAAATGAGCGAAAGTAATTTCTGCAGATGGATTGTTTTATTTTATTCACGTTCCCGGCCTTATACAACAACAACAACAAAATTACACTTGTATAGCAGTGTGTAGAAGAGAATCCCAATCAAAGCAGTTACTTGATTGTTGATTGCTTTTGTTTTGGCAAAAGAAGCCCACCATCTGCAATGTACAGAACCTGATTTTTTTTTCTCATGTTAGGTCTGGGCTGTAGCTGGTTAGTGTTGGAAGAATGTAATTTTTCAAGTTTGCAGTTCTTGATTGGTATCTTGCAGGGTTTGGAGTCTATTGATCTGAGTGATCTTGGGAGATAGACAAAAAGCATTTTGTTATTTTACTTTTGAGTAGATATCTGTACAGTATGGATAAATGAAAGAGGTTTGCATGGGAGACAGTATGAGAACAATTTTACATGGCAGAAATTATATTTATTGGCAGAATAGCACATCTGTATGCTTTAACCGAGGTGTTAACTCCTGAGTTTGGAGGGCAGCATCAAATCAGGTCACCCGTTATTGTTGAGTAATGTTTATTGGTCTTTTCACATTTAATGCTGCCATCATCTCTGTCTAGCGAGATTACGGGACATTCTACAATGTTTGTTCTGCCCCTACAAATCTTCTGCTACTATCTCACATCAGCCTTCTCCACAGCTGCACAATTGGATCCATGAGATTTTCACGCACTTTTCCATTTAGTAAACATTAATCAATGTTAGTCACATTAATCTTTGCCAGTTCAGTGTTTTATTGGTATATTAACATCCATGTGCTATTTACAATTATTTGCAACAGTTAACATGTTGGTTCAGCTTCATTATAAGAATTGTGCTGTTTTACTGCTGGTTTGATCAATTATAGGAAAGCTAGTGTTGTGGTTACCCGTCCTTTGAACCAATTGAATTGATATAAAGGTAATGTACCATTTAACTTTCTGTTTGTCAATATCTACACCTTTGCACATTTGTTCTTTGACCTGCCATGAAAATCTCACATGGGTGACTTTTCACTGTTTTTATTCTTGCGACTGCAGAATTTCACTTCGTTAAATTTATCGCATCCTGAGAGAGAAATGCAATTGATGCTCTTGACTGTATTCAGTAACTTGGAGTAAACCGCAGCCTTGGTATCGTAAGAACCTTTGAAATTTTCAAGCCATCCCAAAACTTATTGCAAACATTTAAAAAAAAATAATGTCTGTGTAGCTATCAACCACACCTTTTCTAGCAATTCCCCTGGGTGAGGGAGAAAGCCAACAATTTGAATTACTGTAAGGCAGGTTTGGGTAGTTTACTGGTATTTATCTTGTACATAGGCTAGCTGGGGTCATCCAGGGATCAAATTGCTCGGTCACTGGTGAATGCCGAGATAGCTCTAATAATCTCCATCGAGAAAGCACTATGGGCCCTAGAATCCTCCTCAGTCTCCCAATCAGAGAGGGTAAATCACAAACTGATGACGGCCTTTTAAAAAAAATTCTTAAAATACAAATTTATCGCGTAGCAAGACAAAGGATATTTGTCTGTCATTATTGCATTGGTTTCTGTGGAAAAACATACATACTATCCTGTGCCTTAGTTATCTTGATTTATTTTAAGTGTTGCCTTTGAACTTTGCTCCACTTGGCAATCCATGCCTCTATTTGCCTTCGGGTGGCTTGGCAGTCAGCATTATGGACAACATATGTCATTGACTTGAGCAGTTGTTGAGTAAGCCCTATGAGCAATATAACCCTTCCTCCACACTGTTGTACACACAGAAGAAGAATGTTGAAAAAAACTTGAATTGGAATTGCTTACTTACTGTGCTTCCCTTATTCTTTAAATCATGGCTTGTGCGTAGAAAGTTTATGGAGTTTTATCCTGACAATCTGGTGCCAAGCATGACTCTTGAACCAGACATCCAGAGGAAACAGAAATTGTTATATGGAAGAGCCGCAAGATGCCTTGCTGTTTCTACTACAATGTGAGAAATTTGTGAAGAAAGCACAGAATGTGAAGAAAAAACTTTTGATCTTGTCCTTCCAAAATACCCACTATCTTCCCATTACTTACAATGAGATCTAAATGTTACTCTTGTAAAGAGTATCAATAACAGATAAACAAATTGGGCTATTAATGTGTTCAACATCTATCCTGTTGAGCAATTTGCACAACAGTACCAAGGACACCGATAACATATAAATCTGATGACTTCCCAAGGCTAGATCAGGTGGAAATCTGTCAGGCTGCTATCACAAATGTCAGAACCGATATCTTGTGGTGTATATTCTTCAGATTGTTTCTGAATTTAAGCAGTGTTGTTGGAAGGGTCAAGGAAAGTGTTCTGGCTATGACAACTTCACATTTTCAAAAGACTTTTGATGCAAGGAAGAGTTGAAGAGAGAAAGAGGCTAACTAAATAAGTCAATTATTCAGAGATTCAAATTATTTGAAACTGTCACGCTCATTATTGTACTGACTGACAATCAAAAATGCCCTTGAAAACCTTTGACGTCACTTCCAAAAACACTAATTGTGGGACACACACTAACTTATAAATGCTGGCTTGCTGTTTACAGCATCTGCAAAGTCAGACTTAACCATTTACTCTTCAGGCTAGTGACTTGTCTTGTGGGTTGGCACTCATTAATCCCTCAGCATTGACTTCAGCAACTGTCCCTTGTGCTCTAAACAGTTGGTTAAATGTTTTTGAGTGGAATGTGACGTGTAGCCAAATTGTTTGGGTTTGTTGAGCTTCAAACTCTAGAGTCAGCAGCAATAAATTAAAATGTTCAGAAAACTTTGACTGTATAAATGGCTGGTAACATTCAAGTGTATTTTTATATAGAACTTTCTTGGTGTTTCTGGTATATCAGAAAGAGGTTCTTCAATCTTTTTTCCTTCTCACTCTCCCCCTAGTGCCCCACTCCTCCCAAGTATTTTGTGCAGATTAACTTTGCATATATTCCTCACAGAGGAGTATATATTTACATTAAAGTCAGCGGTTAAATTCTAATCGTGATCAATGCAAGTTCCTAATTTAGGCCTGATTCCCAGTTCCCATTTATACACAATTCTGAACCTAGTGGAAAATGTTTGGGCTCGAGTGGCCTTTAGGTTGCATGTCCTGCACTCACCACACATTAATAATAATCTTTGCATTTGACCTTATCACGTCTTCGAGACGTCAAAGAATATACTATGGGACGTTACATCATTTACTTATAACACAGTATTGAAAAATGAAGCAGGGCTTAAACCCAAAATATTTTCAAGAAACACTGAAGCAAAGACAGTGCCTTTTATAGCACCCCCCACGCTGGAAGGCGTCTCAGAGCACTTAAATGTGTATGTGTATTTAACTGTGACTCCGTGTTCATGTTAGCCTAAAAAACCTAGTACTTGTGTATTGTGACATGTATCTTAACAGAGAAATCTATCCAGCTGAATTGGTGAAATGATTCATGATTATAAAAACATAACCGGCAGGTATGCTTTAGTCACACACGCTTATTGTCAGCTCTGCTTAGCGACTGACTGGATGCAGCCGCGTAACTGGATTTAGTGAAGGAGTTGTTTTTCCCCACTTTTTGCTCCCTTTCCAAATCTTGAACATCCTGTTTTCAGTGACTTGTGAATTAAATGTACTGTACTACTGCCCTTCCTTCTTCATACTGTCAATGTGTAGGAGCTTTACACAGCATGTATGCTTGACCCAGCTGCCTTCATACAGAAAGCATTTTAAAATCTACATCCTGGGGAAGTAAATGAGACATTTGAATGAAAGTCTTTGGAGCTTTGTTAGAGCAAGTCACGCACCCTGGGATGCTACCCTACTTCAAGCAGTACATAAATGTAAGTTGTTGTTGAGTGTTCTTTGCTCATTTTAATGTGTTTTCAGATCCCTGTTGTGAAACATCCAGGCATGACTTGTATTTGTAGATATTTGGCTTGCTGTACAGTAATGTGATACTGTTGTGGTAGGGTATGACAAGTCTGTGTATAATGAGAGTTGCAGAATAGAGAGAGCACTGAGGTTTCTCAACAGATCATTCACAGGAAAATTCTGCAAGTGTGAGCACTTACTCAGCTATCTTGTCGGATTAAGGATTTGAATACACATACCAATATGATGTACCATGATCAAAGTTGTTGTTGTTGATCACTAGTAAGAATGGCATTTTTCTTCTTAACCTACTACCTGACAGATAAAAGGAAAAACTCTGCCTTCAGTAATACTATAAACAGAAAAGCCTGCTTTGGAAAGGCTGAGGTGTACGTACTATTGTTCATCGATTGGTGGATCACTTTCCAATGGTAATAATCCCTCCAGTCCAAACAATTGATCACTCAATCCACAATTGTTTGTGACACTGCTCTGCAATTTGCTGCCGCGTTTCGCCAACAAAATACAGTCAATCCACTTTACAGGATATTGTGTGAAGCGGTTTGAGCTGTCAAAGACACGATAAGACGTGCTATGAAATGCATGGATTGGTATTATTATTAATAATGCTGTTCACGCACGTCTAGCTGATTTTCCAAGCAGCCAATGTACTGGTTATCGTTACTGTATTTGGCCCAAATTAGCTCACGTCTTTTGGTGAGCTATGAACCAAAACCAAGAATGCAATTAAGTTAGTCTGTTCTGAACAAACATAATAAAAATCGTTGTGTTTGATATAGAGCTTTTCACGTCTTCAAGATGTCTCAAAGCGCTTCACAGAATATACTGTAAAGTGAATTGACTATAAATGTGGGCAAAATGCAGCAGCTAATTGCGCACAGCAGTGTACCACAAACAATCATGGATTGAAATTATCGATTTTTTTAAAAAAAGGATTATTATTAAGCATGTGGAGTAAGGAAACTTGCCCCGAATTTTGCCCTGCCTGGAATTGAACCCAGGTCTTTTACTTGTAAGGCGCATGTTCTAACCACTGTCGTTCAGGACTCCACATGTGATTGAATACCGTACCACATCAGTTCATGCTTGTGTAGGATGAATGTGTCAACATTTCACAAAGATGATAGGATCGGTAGCAAGGTATAATTTGTGAATATTGATGAAAAGTGCAGACAAAGATTGTTTCTTCCATAGTGCATCTGCTAACTGCGTACTTAAAATGGGAGATGTGCAAACATCGTCAAAACTGTTACAAGTAACAGCAAGCAGAATATTGTCTCTGTTTGACTGGTTTGTCCTCCCTGTTGCTATTTTTGTGTCTCACTTTCTAACTTCATGCCTCTGTTACCCTTTAACTCTCGCTTGTGTCAGTCTTCTCATGAATTACAGTACCTGGAATGGTCTATGCTTAAATAGATTTGGAAGAAATGGCTGTGAAAAGCTACTGTTTCCACAGCAATTAGTGAATGAAGGTTTTAAGAAGCTTAATCCAGTTGTAAAAGTGTGGTTTCTCAAGTGGAAATGACCCAACTACTGTAATCCACTTGCTGAAATTTGCTTTCTGACATTTAAAAATAATGTTAATGGAACGAATATGAAGGTGAATTTGTTGAACAGAGTCAGCACATTGGTTACTGTGACAACACAGCCACTAGCATTAAATATAGAGCAGATGCTCTTGTTGATTTGCTGAGACTGCACTATAGGTTTCTCCAGGTCATAGACCTTTTACACTCATGCCTTTTGCTCATCCTTTCACACAATTGCTGGTAAACTGAGATACACTCATCCAGTGTGATGAGTGTTTTTTTCCAATTTATTCTGACTGGAAGTATCCATTGATATTTTGTTTTACTAACTGATTGATTTCTTTCTAAAAACAAAATTTGGATTGCAAATACATTCATATCAGTTTGTTTTTTCTGTTTCTGATTGTCTTTACTGAAATGCATTTTGATTTCCTGTGTTTATCTGTTTTGTTTTCTCTATGACTAGTAGACATAGGCCAGCCTCTCTTGTGGGTTCAAAGTCCAGTTCAGTACTGGAAAAGCACTGTATTATCGGAGATGTTATCCTTCAGATGAGACATTAAATCAAGGTTTTGTCAGCCAGTTTAGGTGATTTTGAAGGATCCTATGGTATTTTTAGAAATTAGAAGGATGTTTGTTACGTTATCTTGTCCCCAAATCCTTCAGAATGATTGGTCGTTCGCTTCATGGGACTCATTTCTCTTCACATCAACAGTTCACTGAGAGCTATTTTATAATGTAGTGATATAATAGATAATGATTCACGTGCAAAGGTTATTTTGAGGATGTGATTCAACGTTTGTTTGGGTTGAGGGAAGGAGAGAAAATTTGCTGTTGATTGTAGTAATTGTTTGAGCTCTGCAATTATTTCATTGTCAAATGTCTCTTGCTGTAGGTGTAATACCATTAACTTGGGCTTTTGCAATGAATTTGAATTATTAATGATTCGATCAGCCAGCATTCTCCATACAGAATGCTTTTGTTCCCTCCCTCTCTGCTCTTTGCTTACTACCTTTGCCTTTCGTTGAAACGTAGGCTCCCTCAGCACCAAGGGGTTACCTTCGGTCATTGACTGCACTGACGTTCAAGTTTCAATGCATGCCGGAGAAAAGCGTAATTTCTATGCTGACTGCAGTATGTACTGTACCTACCCCCATTTCTCAATAATCTTTGAATATTGTTTGCTTGGGTGATTTTGCATGTGATGTACACTCATTGAATCAGAGTGGATTTGGATGCAGTAGAATATATTGTTTATTATTCATTGTGATGCAATTCTTATTGTGCCCTCCGAAACTGCAGTGTAGGGGGAGGCTGCTGCTATCAGGAGTGCCTATGATAAGATGTATGTTATACGTTAGTCGCATTTTATATTGCAATATTTATGTTTGATGTTAAAACAGCAATAGTTTTGAGCACGTGTATCTTTAAAACAGTTTGTACTGGGTTTTAATTCTAGTTATCATTAATGTTAGTTTTAGTCAAATTCAATGCGGTGGGTTTTCAGCTGCAGTGTTTGCAGCTTGAAGGGTTACTCCTACTCTGATTGCAAATCATTGAAAAGCTTCAGGGAGTCTATTTGATAACTAAATTAGCAATTCCTGCTTGATGGATGGATAAGTGAGTGTGGTTACTTGTGTCCCCCTTCTGCAGCTCTCTCCTGCTTGTTGGCTTTTGTAGTTACATTTTTAGGCTAGAAAGGTTTGCTGACCCTAACTCTAGATCTTAATGTTTTCAGGACGTTCGGTTTCATGATGTTTGTGGTTTTTTTTAAAAAGCCCCTGTTTTACTAGTATATCTACTAGTATGTCTACTAGTGTTCTCATACTAAAATGCTAAAGGTAAGCTGGATGGGAATGTGTTGTAAACAGATTTAAGGGGAAGTGAGGGGGGAATAATATGGTCATAAAATATAAGTTCCATGTTTGATTGCGGATGGAACTAGGAACATTTTACTGAAATAATAAATGCAGAACATCCTTAAGACGATTAATCGATGACCTGTCATTCTGATTTAACGGATTTCACCTCTCAATGCTAACCTAGTTTTCTGATTAGCTTGATGTGCGTTTCCACCCGTCTCTTTCTGTTTTTCAGTTCACAATTTGTTTTCTCTGGTTCTACAAGATCGTCATTACTCAGTGTTTCTATGGTATCTCACGTAGTCACATCATCTGACTAAAGTCGAGGGTTTTTATTTGTTTTGCTAATGTTTGATTTTGACCTCTTCTGCAGTCTGAATGTGAGAGTATTTTTGGAGGAGAACACATTCGGGTGCAGCTGGAAAATCTTGTACAATATGTGGTAAAGACAAGTACATCTCCAAGCAATGTGGAATCCTGTAGTTCTGGAGTGGTTGGAGAACTTGCCTTGCAAGTGAGAGGACGTGGGTTCGAATTCCCGGCAGGGCAAAACGTTGGGCAAGTTTCCTTATTCCACACGCCTCTGTTTGCCTAGCGGTAATCCCTTAAAAATGATAATAATTTGGTCACCCAATCCACGACTCTATGTGGGAAGCTAATGTGTGCAGTTGGCTGCCATGTTTAGCCTCTAAAATATATATAGTAGTTGGTTCACTTTACAGTATATTCTGTGAAGTGCTTTGAGATGTCACAAAGGTGATAAGACGCTGAATCAAATCCCCAAATTATTAATTTGCTACAGTCCCTTGTCGAATCTACCAATCTGAGTGTATTATAAAATATTAACTACTAACTGGAATATACAAGGAGGGGGAGTCTGAAAACTTGGAACATCCTCCTGACGTGAAAGGTGCTATACAAATGTAATTTTGTTATCTTACTGTGAAGCATTTTTTGAAAGTGTTCATGTGGATTCTATTTAAAGAAAAACAGGTCTTTCATATTATATGAAACGCATGTTGCTTGATCAATTTAAATGTACCACAGTGAGTGAGCTCTTTTGAAGAGCATTGTTTGATTGAGAAAAAAAATTGCAGTGTAACCTGCTCATGGTTGAACAAGTTGTTTGATTTTGAAAACAGTGAATTGGATGGATTTAATTCCAAACACTGACGCTGCCTTGTTAAATATAGATATATCTAAATATAATATGGGCCGATGCTTGACGGTATTAGTGAGTGGATGAGCAGTGGCCCTGTAGAAATCTCTGCCTGCTGCCGACACTGGGTAGGATGATGTGTATTGTGCAGAGTGGGGTGAGTGGTAATCTGCATCCTGATTGGCTGGATAGGCAGTAGTCAGCCGTCAGAGGAGGAAGTGGTTTGAGTCGGTATGAAATATTGAGCAGCGTTACTGAAGCCAGCGAGCAGCTTGGTGTTCAGTGGCTGGTCAGAATAAATCTCCCTCATAGTTCACCTTCTACTGTATTATCTATCAAGTGAGGGGTCATGTCCCAACTACGCAGGATGGGTTACATTAAAAAGAAACTTGCTCCCTGTGATGGAAGTGCATTTATAGATTCATAGATTCATAGAATTTTACGGCTCAATCCCACTGCCCTGCTCGCTCCCCATAGCCTAATAGACCTGTTCTCCCTAAATAAAGATCTAATTCCCTTTTAAAAGTTGTTATCGAATCAGCCTCCACCACCTTTTCAGGCAATGCATTCCAGATTCGAACAACTCGCTGAGTGAAAAAATTTCTCCTCAGCTCCCCTCTACTTCGCCTTGAAACTATTTTAAATCTGTGACCACGAGTCACAGATTCACCCACGAGTGGAAATAGTTTTTCTCTATTTGCCCTGTCGAAACCCCTCATGATCTTATAAACCTCTATTAGGTCTCCCCTCAATCTTCTCTGCTCCAGAGAGAATAACCCTAGCCTATCTAGCCTCTCCTCATAGCTGAAGTTCCTCAATCCTGGCACCATCCTAGTAAATCTTCGTTGTACCCTTTCCAATGCCTTCACATCCTTTCTGTAGTGTGGTGACCAGAATTGAACACAGTATTCCAGCTGAAGCCTCACCAAAGTCTTATAGAGGTTAGTCAGCACTTCCTGACTTTTGTACTCTATACCCCTATTTATAAAGCCTAGTATCCCATATGCCTTCTTAACAGCCTTGTCTACCTGTCCTGCCACCTTCAACGAGTCACTAACACAAATCCCCAGGTCTCTCTGTTCCTTCACACCATTTAAAATGGTACTATCTAGCCTATATTGCCTCCCTTCATTTCTTCTCCCAAAATGCATCACCTCACACTTCTCTGCATTAAACTTCATTTGGTCGACTATAATTTAAAAACTAACCAAGGATGCTGAAAATATCTCCTATCCTGCAACTATTCATGCATCTTTGTCTCTGGGTAGAATATGTGTAACTTTATTTGTTGATCTTGTGGCATATTGACTTGAGTGGCTTAAGTAATAATGAAAATTACATTTTATATCATGACGTTCACATTTAAAAAAAAAACTAATTAATTCACAAAATGAGTAATTTGACACACACACATGGCACGCTTGTGCCGAGAACAAATTAGATCCGATGCATTTAATTTGTGCAGGTGGGAACACTACCAACAAAGTGAAGAGGGAGATGAGGTGCTGTGGAAACTTTTGTCTGGAAAGAAGTTAATTTCCAGAGAGCAGTTTATCTTCTTTCGGCTTAATTAATATTCTGAGTGTAAAGAAATACATACCCAACAAGCATTACTTTTTTTAATCATCTATTGACATTAGCATGATCTTTACGAGGCGCACTGGACTTGCAGTAATAATCCTTGTATTTCATATAGCAGCTTGTTACATTGCCGAGACTTCTCTGAGCGCTAAATGTGATATACTGTGAAGAAGTTTGACTGTTTTTGTCGTTGGAATGCAGCAGCCAGTTGTGCACCACAACGTCCCCCTCGCAATGTTTGTTTCCACAAGAAGAGGAATCTCTAGCTTGATTTATGGCTTGTGTCTGTCTGTATGCCTAACTGAGCGAGGGGGAGGTGGAGTTGAAGAACACATGGTGATGGATGTGAACATGCTGCTGGGCTGGGTGTATGGCGGAGTGGACCTGCATGTCTCTAGCAATGGCGGAGCGAAATGCACTGCCTGCCAGCTTAGACGAAGTGATTCTGTATCCTAATGTGGGAGTTGAACCCACAACCTTCTGACTTGAAGTGAGAGCTTCAAGTCAGCTTTGTAGTAGCTACCACTACTGCAAACTGACACGGGTCAGCGACCTCATTTCAGTTCAGAATATTTCCCATTCTGTATCTGTTTTCTCTGTGACTAATACGATGAGCTAGAACTGCACATTTCACCAGCTTATTGGAAATCTTGAAATTAGAATTTTCTGTGACTTTCAGGCCCTGGAATCTTCTTGAGTTTTGACCAGTGATGCATTTACTCATCATGCCATTCTGTGACCATGCCAGAGCAGTAGTTTGCGAAACGTTAACTTGTCCCACAGGAAATGAGTGTTCACTCTGATATTATTGAGCAAATGTTGTTTCTCCTTTCCACAGTCCTCCCATGAGCAAGTGTAATGACGAGCTAATTAAAGGTCATAAATCTACAGAAATCCTGTTTATTCATGTTGAGGTTGACTTTGGCATACCAGTGGGGGGAAATGCATAAACCTTCAGGAGTGAGTCTGAAACCATAGCCACAACTTGAAAGAATATGCTGCGCGCTTGCTTCTTGTGGCAAGATTTTTAATAATAATCTTGCATTTGATATACTGTAGTGCCTTATTATGCCCTTGAGAAGTCTCAAAGCGCTTTCCAGTTAATACTGTGGAGTGAATTGACTGTATTTTGTGGGAAATGTAAAGTTAGTTTTGTAATATTGTGGGAAACTGTCCTCTAAAGAGGCAAACTGGAACCTGAATTGGAAAGATTTGTTATGTTGGCAGTGCAGTGGAACAAGTAATTGCGCCCTGCCACTGATGAAGTGTTGCCCTGAGCTCTTTGTGAAGGGTGCCAAATGATACCAAGTTAACACGGGGTTGGGAATTAGTACAAGAAGCAGGTCCTGTGAAGCCTCAGCTATCAGTTTTAGATCATGGCATACCTTAGATATCATGTGATACCTAACATGGGCATTTGCTGCTAACATTAGCTGCCCTGATGCAACTGTAAAACACACAACTTGTTGATAGCTACTGATCTACCCAATTAATGTATTTTGTAACTCATTTACAACATGTGTAATTGAGAAATGAATTTGGTTTGGGGAAAACAGTTGCATTTTCTTTATTGGTAGAAATAATTAGATTTTCTGCTTGTTAGTGAAGCATTTTCTGCCATTCAATGTTAACGCTGTCCCATTTTAGTTGGTGGGAGCCTTAAGCATTGGTCAAATAGTTATAGCACATATTTAGGATAGGAAAGCTGCTTCTCTTTCTCTCTCTTCCCCTCCCCATCCTTCTTCAGTATCTGTGTGATCCTTGCTATTTCCCTCACCAGCCCGTTTACGGCTTCTTTGAATTATCTGGACTGGGGAATCAAGTGTATCAAGTATTGGGTCAAGGCTATGCCTTCATTTCATAAAACATATATACAGCTATAGGTCAGTGGATGGTTTTATTTCACTTGGATACTGTCTTCAAATAAACTTGAGTTTATTTCCAAATCCCCAATTATAAAATGCATTCAAATTTTCTTCAGCATAAGTGAGTACGTGTGCCACTCAGCGATTTAATCCACTTTGGGAATATGTTTTTTCGGAAGATGGGAATACTGTTCAAGCTGCAATACCATATAAAAGGATGAAGGAGTGGCTCCTTTATGGGAATTAAGTTTTCCTTCCTCCCCCCCAACTATTTAAAGCAGTAGTTTACTTCCAAATTAAATTGTATCCGGTAATAAGACAGCATTTCCGATGTTAAGAATCAATGCTAAGAATAAAAGCAGCTCTGGACCTATCTGTTTAAGAAAAACACTGATCCGCACCAATAAAACCTCTATACAACACATGATTTTGGACGTAACGGCTGTCAGCAGTTCAGGCAATGGGCAACAGATTATGATTGGAATCCACACTGGATTTAGGAGTAAGAACAAGACCAGAAGGGTGAATTTGATAGTAATTAATAGGGTCAGTATAAAACCTAACTGTATTTGATGAAAATATTCTTGAGTTTTTTCCCTGACCTGATTTCTTCACTGTCTTGAAACCAATAGCAAATGAGTTGGGATAATATTGAGTGTTTTTACACAACTTCAGGAGCATGCTGCTTGGGGAATTCTGCAGGGTAATTATACTTGTTACACACCCTTATTTCTTGCAACTTCACTTTATGTCCTTTGAGTATGTGTATATTGTGTGCATGTGAGAGGTGGGTGGAAATGAAGTGAATGTGACCACTGCACCAGCACCTTAAGGTAAGGCAAAGCTGACTTGATTTAGAAAGCTTTTAATCGTGCCTCTGGTTTTCTCTCCCAGTGAATGACCCTCTTAGCACTGGATATTATAGCTGCTCTTACATGAGAATGTTTGACAACTGCCTACAGATTGATTTGAACTAATTTTAGCATCCTCTGTTCTCTGAGGAGCAAAATGTGGCTGTGGGATGGGAAATAACAGGCAACACATGCTGTGAGACCATTCATTTTTTTAAAACCAGATTGCAGGGAGGGATGGTGTCCAGAGGGTGAATGGGCCAGCTCATCAGTGATTTATTTCCAGGTGCTTTGCACAGTTGTGAGAGACACAGGCCCGGAGGCCTTCGAGGCAAAGTGCTGCCGTTATTGTGAGAAGCTTTTAATGACTTTCATGGATGGCACTTGTTTTTTAAACCAAGGATTGGTTCAGTAGGTATTCTTTTCCAATAACTAGATGGTTACATATAAGTAAATATGAGCAAAGCAGCAGGACAAAAATGCACAAATTCTGGGTTATTCAGAGCAAGTAGGGGAAATATTTATTTACGTGGAGGGTAAACGGCAACTGGAACGAGTTATCAGAGAGGGCTGTTGAGGCCAGGATACTGCACTATCTTTCAGGGTGAGTATTCTGGAAGGGTGAGATCAATTTCTGCTTTTGATCTCTAACTTTAGAACATTACACTTTATGCATTTGTTGCATTCATGGGCAAAAAAGAACTTGTAGTAAGGCATAGTTGATTAATCTGGTTTACATGGGGATCTTCTGAGTGGTGAATCTATTTGAAATAAATAGGATTGAAAGCTGTGTTTTGAGGGAAAAAAGAGTCTAGTTTTTATTCAAAGTCCTGTCATGATATAAGCCTAAAAACCCCATTCCCTTCTGTTCTTATTCCAAAGTTGGAATGCCTCAAGTTTGTGCTTATTGATATACTACAAGTGTCTGCATGTATCATCTATCAACACATTATAAACTATTGAAGATATTCTAAACTTGCTGCAGTGTGTCTCTTTCCTACCCATGCTTGTGTCTATCTATTATAGCCTCAAGCTGTTACTTAAATGAGTCCTAGCGTTGTCTTAACCATCCTTCCTTGTAATCAACTGTTAGTTATCCTCAGCATAAAGAAATACATTACAATGTCAATTTATATGTGACCATGTGGTTTTGCAAATCTGGGGAAGTTTGTAGTTTCAGCAGATGTGTCAGACAGTGATAGGTTCCTGTTATTGAATCACATTCCTTTAATTGAAGGGAGTAATGTATGTACAGTATGGCTTTTAAATGTTGTAGCACTGAATCACCACACACAGCTTTTTTTCTACATATTCTGATTCTCTTGAAGCAACAATCCTATATATACTGTGAAGCACTTTGAGATGTCTCGAAAACACGATAAAATGCTGTATCAAATGCAATGATTATTAAATGCAGTTATTATTATTACAATAAGCGTTAACCATTAGTTACATGCATGTCGGCAGTTCGAGTTCTATCTCAGATTTTAAAGTTTTCAGCTGTTGAAACTATTATACACACTTTGAGCCTTTATACAAGTGTACTGTCAATTCACTTTACAGTATAATTTGTGAACGCTTTGAGATGTTGATAAACACCATATCAAATGCAAGGATTATTATTATATTAAGATATCTAAAAGCTGCTGGAGAGCAAATTCAGTATAGCAGTCACTGTCCAGAATAAATCAGGGTTCAATTGCTACCCAAAGCAGTGTCCCATCTTTTCCCTGAACATTGAAACTGAGCATAAATCTGCATTTCCAGTATTGTGATTCTTTTTCTTCAATCTCTCACTGATTGAAGTGACGATCCTTGGTTTAGCAATTGAAAAGCCAGTGAATGAACAATTTGCTACCTATTGTATGATGCTGTCTGTACAGAAGATTGCTTGCATGAGACTTGCCCAAGCTATTTGCCAGCATTTGGCCTTTTACACAGTCTGACCTAATATGCTTGCTGACGTTAAGCTTCTCAGAAATGAACACTGACCAAATCTGTTTAGAATTCTGAATCACTTCCTGTCGGTTATCTTCCTCCCTATTCACAAAGCATTAGGGAAAAGTAACAACTATCAGCTTTTTCCAGAGTGTAGCTCAGTCTGTGTATGTGGGAGATATGTGGGAGAGGAAGGCAAAGTTTAAAATTAAAAACATCCAGTCTCTGCTTTGCGTTCCAGATACTCGAAGCTGGGTGAAAATATTGGTGAGTTTGAGTTAGTTAGCGTATAATGCTGCCTTGCTGCTAAAAGGGTCATATTTAAATAGTATTTATTTGAGAACCCATGTGACTTAAAGTGGTTAAATGTGTTTAGCACAATTAAATAAAGCTTTAAAGGAAACGTGTTGCTTTGCCAAAATACATTATGCCTTGCTAGTTTTATTCTGTATTTAAGAAAAAAATTGCAGTTGTTTTAACATTCTATCAAGTATCAATGTCTAAGTGCCTAGTGTATGATCGCTGTTGAGAATCATTGTGGGCAAGCACGATAGCATAGTGGTATAAACAGCCATGATGTAAGTGACCAATTACTCTGGAGGATTGTTAGCCTTCTCTTTTCCAATAGTGTCATGGGATCTTTAACATCCATTTGAACGAACAAACAGGAGCTTCGTTTTTTTTCTTCTCCCCCACTCCCACCAAGCGGATCATACTTTAGGTAGGATTTGGGGACCTTTTGTGGCAGGGTGGATGGAATTTGACATAGAACTGTGATATTCCCTCAGTCAAAAGTGTACAAAATAGTAATGTACAGTAAAAGCCTGTTTATCCGGCACTCAATCAACCGTAACCGACATATCAAAAAAAATGCCGCATTCGATTATAAGTAATTTATCTGGAAAAATGCATAATTTTTTTTTTCATTTTCAGTCGAATATCCGGCACGTGCTTTAATCAGCATTGGCAAGGTCCCGGGGGTGCCGGATAAACGGGCTTTCACTGTATAAGCATGTCAAAGTCCTCTCAACCTCTGTTTCAGTAAAAACAGCCCATTCTTTTAATCCCTGCTCAGCACAATTTTCTGATATTTTCATGGACCTTGCCACTTCTCCTCAGGAATCTTAAATCGGATTTTTATTTGAAATTCTTGCGTAATTTTGTTTATTCCTAATGCCCAACATTTATTTTGAAAGAGTTAGGTCTGTAATTTGAACGCTGGTCTGTAATTGAGGCATCTCAAAGATGTGATAAGGCGCTGTATCAAATGGAAATATTATTATAGATCTGACATTATTCAAACATACTTATATTGTTGGGAACACTCAATGTTGAATTTTATCCTTCATAGTAGCTCTCAACATATTCCTCGGAATCTTCAAACCACAAAATTTAGCAGAAACTATTTTAGTTTCGGGCACACAGTACTTAAACATTTCTGTTGAAAAGGGAATGTTTTTTATGTTTGCAAAAGTTTGGGTTTACGCTCAATAGGGAAAACCAAATAAACAAGGCACCGTACCTCCACTCTGCTTGAGGCTGTAATGCTTAAGTAATGTGGGCTTACTTTGTTTTTTTTAAAGAAAAGTTTGCAAATGACTGCGCATATTGAGATCCATGCATTACGTATACTCGGGTATCTGCCCAATTCATCTGACTGGTGAAGTGATGTGCTGTAGTTTTATTCCCGACTTGCCACAAACATGTGCTTTCTGGAGAAGTTGCCCACACTGTGCTCTGCTCTACACAGTCTTGTGTAGAAACATTTTACAGTGAAGCTATCAGCTGCACTCCAGCACACTGATCTGAAATAAGTAAGTAAACTAAAATAAACTGGTATCATCTTTGCTCTGAAACTATTAAAGAGGCTGAGTGACAATTGTAGCATGGGTTTTGCTGTGCCCAAAGTTACAAGAAACAAACTTCTTTCCGCTATGAGGCTATCAGTAATCTAGCAAATTACCTTAATTTAAACGATGACAGTTTAGAAGTGACTGTGCAGCTTTGTCAATGGTGCTGTCAAAATTGAAGAGTTTGGAGATGCGCTGTATGAAATGTGAAATGCGCTTCATGAAATGTGCTGTATATTATTTTTAAATCTGTACATTCATTCTGCAATTTATGCCATCTGGACCTCTTAATGTTGAATTAAGAGATTTAGGTGGCATAAATGGCAGAATGCATGTACAGATGAATATTGTGGCTTGCATTCATTTTTGTCTAAAGGGGAAGTTGGAAATTGATATATGATTTTGATCTCTTTCCTTAACTGTTCAAAGGCTGCAAGTCACACATTAAAATAGGGCACTGTTTTGCCACTTCCTATTGTGGTTAAAGTACAAGTTTCTTCGTTTTGACATAGAGTTCCTCACGGTAACTGAGAACTAGCTATTGCATCTAGGGTTCAGAGAAACAATGTTTTCATTCAGCTGTTCTCTAAAGAAGCCTAGAAGCTATGAAAGAGACTTAACTCCTCCCTCCCACACCATTTATTTTTCTCTTTAGTTGATTTTTATTCCATTTTTGTTCTCATCGGGATTGGGTTGCTTGCGTGCTAGGCATCCTCCATCCTTCAAACAAGTGGCCATAATGCATCCGTCTTATAGTATACACATTTTTGGCTTTCTGATTGGATAAATTCTCTATTAATGCCTTTAATATTCACCTCACTGTGGTAAATGGAACGTTATGTTTGCAGAGACCAGGGGTATCCTCCGTAAAGTGTTAGCTCCATGCTTGGTTTGCTGTGAATTGTACATCTGAATTGAGACTCTGGAGGATGTCAGTACCTGCATGGGTCATGAATGCATAAGGAATAATGTGCATTACCTCCATCAAAACATTTCTTCAATATTCAATGATTGGCCTGTTAGGGGGAAACTACAACCCAGTTCTCTGTGAGGGCAACATGTGCTTGAGGCTGCAACATAGCAGTTGCTCAGTTCTGTTTTCGTAGTGTAAAACAGTTTGTGAAACTGGAATTTCTAATTTGACTTGGTTTCGCCACATTGCTGTATTCTGCTGTAGATCTGAATAACTGATTTATTGACTTGACTTTCAAATGTGAGGTGAAGCCAAAGTAGAACATCCATAACCAATGTGATCCTGTGATCTGGGTTTTTATTCTGGGGCTGGACATCACAGGAAAGACCCAGAACGGAAAACCTTTCTTTGATCGAGAGACTGTGAGAGTGTGTGTGTGAGAGACAGACACATACACTCCTCCAAATGTGCACACACATTCTTCTCTCTCATACCTCTGTTTTTTTTCTCTCTCTCTCTCGGTTCCCCCCACAATCCAGCAGATTTAGATTCCTAATAGCTGTCCTACTAGTCTAACCAGGCAGGTAAATGGGATTTTATTTGGGCAACTGTGACCCTTTTCTATGTGTCAACATCAAAGTCTAATTGAAGTTATTCATTTTTGCATATTTAACAATGATCTATTTTGTGCTCTTAACAAAAAATATGCAACTGCAAAGACCTCCATGTTTGACAGGGTAAAGTTTATTTTGGATACAATCTTGACAATTCCAAGCAAGTTTGGCAATAAAAAAAAGCTGTGATCCTTCAGTGAATGTCGCTGCTTGTTCCAACTGCTCTGTGTTGTGTTTAATGTTTTGTAACCATGCATTTCTTTTGTGCGTGGCTTGTGTGTGTTTGTTTACTCATTGATTGATATGTAGATACATCTAATTATGTTATCTGATTAGATTTGTGGGGTTTTATCTGCAAATTTTTAAACTATTTTCATTTGGGGGGTTTTTTTGTCGTCCAGAATTTGACAATTTTGATACACAACCCGAAGTTGAAGCCACGTTTTCAGAGAGCTGGGATCTATACATCATTCCTTTGTTTTCCAAAGGGAAGGAACTTCAGGTGAGTCATGAGACCTGCCAATACCAAACACTCTTCATCTGCCTTTTGACTTTGACTCTCTGAATGAAAGTGTATTGATGAGTGAGTGCAGTCCACAGTGTTTTAGATTGTGTAGTACCCAAAGCATACACCGAGTGTGTGCCTGAAATATCTGTACAGAATACTACCACCACCTCCAAATGGGTGGGACATAAGCTGGTCTGAACCAGCTTATCCAACCCTGGAGGAATTAAAGCACCAACAACTTTGTACCTGTCTCTTCTGTCTCCTCAAGGTCATATCATCAAGTAGTCTTGGCTGTGCCCCTGTTTGCCCCATTGCTGAACTGCCTCCAAGTAGGAAGCCTACAGGTTGACCTGGACGTAGTACATTGGATATCTCCAAATGCCTAAAATCCTTTATATATTATAGTTTAGGCAGTTGTATAAAATGTCTGTATATGTGAGTGTGTATACTTTTCCAGACATGTAAACTTTAATAACATTTATTGAGTCTGTAATAATATATTGTCACAAAATCTAGTTGTTATCTATTTCAGGGCAGGAAATGCACACCGCAGTATTTTCAATATTTTTTTCCAAAACATTTTGATAACTAGGGATTATTGTTCTGTTGTCAGTATGTGATTCACTCACGTACTTATTTTTGTTTATACATTTATAATCCTTTAAACACAACATATTAAAAAATGTATTGTGCTTACATATTTTACTCCACAAAATATAGGAAATCCACTTTATAATTTATTCTGTGAGATGTGTTAAAGTGCTATTTCAAATGGAAGGATTAATATTACATAAGGCTTCAAACGAATTGTTGAATTATTTTGTAATCCCAAACGCTCATGTTTGCTTAGCAAAGCTTTTGCAAATGTTGATCACCGTGTATGTGTGTAGGAGAATAAGAATTGAGTTAATTGCTGGCCAGGTGGTGAACACGTATCGTGAACAGGTGTACTCTATAGACCTGATAGTTCTATTCTTTTTTGGTAGCAATCTAACCGCAAAGCATCTGGCATTTTCACGTAATTTGATCGGTGTTTAGTGATTCAAACAGTGTGGCATTTCATGGGTTTGTAGAAAGTTTGCAACACAGAAGGGAGTTGCAGGAAAGGGCAGCAGAATAGACTAAATACATAATTTCTGGAGAGCTGACACGGTTAGCTTCCTTCATATAATTTTGCTATTCAAGTTAAATTATTAGTACATTTGTATTTAGCAAAGACCTCCAATGTATGACCGTTTTTGCCAGAATTGGTCACAAGTGATGAATAGAAAGAGAGAGCATTAGCCTTTTATGTAACATTGCTGGTGTTCTTGATACTGTAATAAAATAGGAAGCTGAGGGAACAACTGGATTCTCAGCTGTTTAGAGAGCTGCACCTCCTCCTGTAATAGTTTCCAATCCTCACTGAGCTTAGCCTTCAGATTGAAAGCTGCTTTTCTGCAGACTTGCAGCTCACCTCAATTAAGTATAAACTTAGCTCGGGAACCGTGTAAACCAAAGGTGGCTTCACTTCAAATTCTGGACTAAAGAACCTGAGTTGAAACATTATTTGGGTAACTTGCAAAAGGGTTTATCTTTTTTTAAAAAAAAACATTTTGTTTTCATGAGAACGTTTTGTTGGGAGGAGCTATTAGCTGAGCAGGGAAGCTAAGAAGTATATTTATATATGTTTTCTTAAAAAATTGTTTTCTTAGAAATTTCATACTAACAAAACTGCTTTGAGTGTTTGTTCCTGTCCTGGTAAAGAAAGAATTTGCTTAGCTTTTGCAATATTGAATATTTTTTGGGTAGATTTCTCTACTGCTGCAGCAATGTCTAGTCAACAACAACAACAACAACAAAATTACATTTATAGAGCGCCTTTCACGTCAGGAGGACGTGAGGTCAGGCAGTTGAGTGGTTCAAGTAAAGAGAATTGAGTTGGCCTTTAAAGGAATGTTACTTCACCTGGGTTTGAGCTTGCCAAGGCAGGCTTGAAAGTTTGCAAACACCTCCAAGGCTCAAACGCTTTGTCTTATCATAAATAATAATAAACAAGCGTGGGTTTTGGCAGCTAATTAAAGGAAACCACTTTGAATCTATTTTTTAAAAAAGGCACACAGTTGAACATAAGTACCTGTGTGTAACCCAGGATTGGACTTTTTTGAAACAAAAACCATTCTGGAATTTTATAGTGTGTTATTAGGTCAGATGGGACCCTGTGTTATTATTATTGTGTTAACATCTCATCCAAAGGATGATGCCTCCATCAAAGCAGCACTCCATGAACTATACTGGAGTGTCAATCTCGACTGAACTCCAGTCCAATTGGAATCTGGGGCATGTACCTGCAACTTTCTAAACAAGACCAATTGATGAGTTCGAGAGAGAACAGATGTGTTTTTACAGATATGCGATTGAGAGATACGGTGGGGTTGAGGTTTAACTGCACACGCAAGCCTGATACTGGAATGCATTGCCTGAAAGGGTGATGGAAGCTTATTCGATAATAGCTTTTAAGAGAGAAGTAGATAATTATTTTGGGAGGACAAGTTTTCAGGGCTATGGAGAGTGGTTGATTGATTTGGGCAGCGCTTTTCAAAGACCCGACATAGACATAATGGCCACCTTCTGTGCTGTATAATACTGGTTTTAAAATTGTTTTTTTAAAAAACATTTAGATTTTTAGATACCAACTTGAAACTAGGCTTTTACATTATTTTGCAATGCTTTGTAAAGACTAGCCCACAATCCATTTAAATTTCCACAGTCCTGTTTTGATTACTAATAAAATGAACAATTTCAATGCAATGTCCCTCTCGCGTCTGTGTATTAACGTGTACCACTTTGCTTCTGACTGGCAGGTTGTTTCCAATCCAAGGCAAAAGTGCTTCCAAAAGGACGTGAAGTCTCCTTCAAAGTGCACTTGTTGTTGTAAGTAGTTGATTTAAGTGGCCGTGAGAAGATGCGAGGGAGCTCTCCGTCACTGGCTAGCGGAGCAAGTGCCTGAGGGGTGGTTAAGCGACAACATGGCATGCCAAACGTGCTTAGTTTATAAAATGGGTTTTGCTGTTGGTTTATCAGAATTGGATACAAGCTGCAGACTTTAATATACAGCAAAAATTGGACATTTGATATATTTAATATATATATTAATTCTCTCTTAACTCTGCTTGGCTGCTCCAAACGTTTTGCTGCCACCAACAACAACAACAATTTACATTTATATAGCGCCTTTCACGTCGGGAGGACGCCCCAAGGATCAGTGGAAAATATAACGTGATTTACCTTGAGCTTTACATGAGCAGCTGTAGGCGTCTTTTTAAAATGCTGACAGCTCTAAAATGCATTTACAGGTTCTAACACGTGCCACGTTGATACCAGTGTTTCAGAAGCATCAAAGGTGCTTGTAAACATTTCCATAGAATTGGATTCTGCTCCTGATTGCAGATTATACCGGTTTTATGGCAAATATGAGGGTAAATAGAAGCCATATGCTGGATAAATAAATCAAGAGATTTGCTCCATGCAGGGACCAGATAGATTTGCCTTTTGAATCAGCAATTCATAGCATTTTCATGTGATTTTTTGTTTGTTTGTTTGTTTGTTTTCCTTCTTCCTGTTTCCAATCTGTGTGCCATTCCCCAACTGAGAGGGAAATCACCAAGATTCCCACACTCACATTTATCCTTTAGGATAAATGGTTAGCCTTATACGCTGATACTGACTTGCAAATTTCTTTTACTTAATCATTTGCACTCTAATCATTTGCATTCCAGGAACACACATAAAAAGCTATAGCTCCATAATACATGTGCAAGCTATTTAAGGAGGTTATTTGTTATGTTTTATGTGCATTTTATTCAGATGTGATTGTAAACGACCCCAAATATTTTGTGATTCTGACACGGCAAGTTATTTAAACTTGACAGTGTATTCCTTTATATAGTTCCAGCCCTGCTTTAGTTGTATTGTATGTCAATAAGTGTGATGTTGTGAGCTTTAGTATTTGGCAGTATGTATGTTGAACAATTTGTTGAAGAGCTTTTATTGTACAAAAATGTGAGCAAGACAACAAATTCATTGCCTCGGTGCACTCCAGTCTCAGTCTGGCTCTGTTTTTCGGTGTGACTTTTTGAAAGGTTTATTTCATGATCCTGCATAGAAATGTCTTGAGTAACGCTGCTTTGAGAATATTTGTGCATCACCTCATCCCTAGTTGCTTAACCTTTAACTCGCTGCATTGCAATTAATCTTCACTGCTTAACCAGTTGCTTTTAGGGTAGTGTGCTAACCATGTTACTAACGTGTTCACTTTCTTTCTTTCTCTCGTTCTTTTTTTCTGCGTTCCATCTCCTGTGGCCCGACCAGCATCATAACTGCTGTCTCTCAGAAGCAACATAGTAGGCTATCTCTGCTGTTTTGTTCAAAATCTCATCACTCTCCAGCATTGTTTTAGTTGTACCTGCTGCTTCTATCGCCACCCTCCTCTGGGAACCTGAGCCAAGCTCACCGGGCGCAAAATAAATACATAGACAGTGAGTGAGAGAGAACCGGACTCTCACCTTAGATTATTGCTTGCCGACTTTCGGCGGGGGTTCCTACTCTACTCCTGCTGCACAAATCCACCATGATGCTTAAGCAGGAAATGCCCACAGTCTTTTTGCTCCCTATCTACCTGTTGATGTGGCTTTACTCGGCCCTCACCTTTATCCCATGGTATTTCCTCTCCGACGCAAAGACGAAAAAGGCCATGGCGAAGCGTATAAAGGCCAAACCCACGTCAGAGAAGCCAGGCAGCCCCTATCGCTCTGTGGACCACTTTGATTCCCTGGCCAAAATGGACTTCCCTGGGGTGGACACCCTCGACAAGCTCTTTGACGCAGCGGTGAAAAAGTTTCAGAAGCGAGATTGCCTGGGTACGAGAGAGATGCTGAGCGAAGAGAACGAGGTCCAAACAAATGGAAAAGTTTTCAAAAAGGTAAGCAACTTGACTGGCCTAAGATGATGCTGAATAATAATAATAATCCTTGCATTTGAAATAGTGCTTTTCACGTCTTCTAGACGTCTCAAAAGCGCTTCACAGATTATACTGTAAAGTGAATTGACTGTATATATATATGAGAAAAGCCAATTGCCCACAGCTGTGTGGCACAAACAGTAGTGAATTGAAATGAGCAAATTATTATTGTTTTTGAGGGATTGTTATCAGGCACGTGGAGTAAGAAAACTTGCCCAAAGTTTCACCCCAACATGGAATTGAACTCAAGTTCAAGATGTACAAAAGCTGAAAGAATCCCTGTTACATTAGAATATACAGCACAGAAAACATCTGTCCCAACTGGTCTATGCCAGAGTTTACGCTCCACATGAGCCTCCTCCTGCCCTTCCTTAAATAAGCCTTCGGTTCCTTCCTCTCTCATGTACTTATCTAGCTTCCCCTTAAAACACATGCTGTATGCTATTTGCCGCACAACTCCTTGTGGTAGCAAGTTCCACATTCCCAGTACTCTCTGCATAAATAAATTTCTTCTAACTTCCCTATTTGATTTTGTTGTGGTTGGTGAGTGGGAGGGTGAGTGAAAGGTAGGGAGGGGAGAGCTGTTGAGCTGTTTGGATGTTCATTGACTTGTTATTGAGCCAGTCGGTAGTGACATTGCCTTTTAATGGTGGAATATATTAATCTGTAAGCAAATGGGATTTTTCTTTTCGTTTTAATTCTCCATCAACTGTTAGATTTACTGGTCCTGGGGATGGGCTTTGACATTTCCCGCTAAAGCTGATGTGATGTTTAGTTATCCCGGTGATCGCTTTCCCATTGATACATCCATATGTCCCATTGAGATGTCCTCCCAACTTGAAAATAATCAGTGTTAAGATGTTGGGACAAGCTTGTGGAGCTACAGGACTTGTGGAATCCTGTAACTCAGTGGTTAGAGCACTCACCTTATAAGCGAGAGACCTGAGTTTGATTCCAGGCAGGGCGAAACCTTGGGCAAGTTTCCTACTCCACATGCCTGACAATAATCCCTCAAAAAAAAATTGTCATTTCAATACACGACTGTTTGTGAGGCACTACTGTATACAATTAGCTGCCATGTTTTGCCCACATATATACAGTCAATTCACTTTACAGTATATTTCATGAAGTGTTTTGAAACGTCTGGAAGATGTGGAAAGCTAGATCAAATGGAAGGATGATTATTGTTAAGCTCTTGTGGTTTCCCAGCAAGTTAAACGTATTTCATTTTGTGCCAAACATTTGAGACATCAAGAAATGTTTGGCACAACAGCGGAAATTGAACTCCATGGGAATTTCCTTCATGAATGAGGTGTGAAAGTCTGCGAGAGACCGTCTGATATCTAGACTTTGTGTTATTATAATCTGCACATATGACTTCTGTTCTAATCTGCTCCAGTAAATTGTAGTACTACTACTGCCTTTATCGTATTTATTGTTTGTTCTTAGAGGACTTGCGTTTGTTGTTGCATTCTCGTTGGGTAACAAGCATACATGTTTTGACTTATCCACAGCTAATCCTGGGGGAGTATAAGTGGATAAACTATGAGGAGGTCAGTCAGCGGGTAACTCTATTTGGCAGTGGCTTGTCTGCTTTGGGACTGAAGGCAAAACATATGATTGCTATTTTCTGTGAAACCCGAGCAGAGTGGATGATTGCAACCCAAGCATGCTTCAAGTACAATTTTCCTCGTAAGTATTTTTCGGCCGTTTTAAAAAAAAAAAAAAACTTTTTTTGTTTTTCTGTAACGTTAAAACGAACATTCTTGATTAAAAAAAAAAGATGATGAGAATGGGATTGGCGGTTTTCAAGCTGCTGAGTGGTTTGTGCTCCAGTTTGTCAGCCTGATACAGTGGTAGCGCTCTCATCTCTTGAGTCAAATTTTAGGGGTTCAAGTCCCTCCTCTCCCCGATAGCTCTGGAATCAAAGATTCAAAGATAACTCTCTAATGCACTGCTGGGTGGGGGTGGTGGGGGGGGGATTGCATTGTCGGAGATGACGTCCTTCTGATTAGATATCTGCCTGTTTCAGGTGGACGTTAAAGATACACGTCACTATCCAAAAAAGAGTGGAGACTTCTCTCCCTCCTGCTATCCAGGCCAACAAATCCTCCACGTTAATTGGACGGTCACTTACAGACACCTGCTGAATCTGCCTCCAAACGCAAACTCATTGACAGCAGTTACATTTGAGACTGTTTGACTTGCAAAAGAATTTGGGCGAAGTAGGCAGGGGAGGGAACAGAAGAGAGAACTGTCCCCCCCTGTCCAACTTGTTTGACATGTTCGGGTCAGGACGCCCAGCTGCTCCATGCCTCCATTGTGCTAGGATTATGATTATGATTATTATTATTCCATTCCTCCGAACAATTACATGTTGATCTGACACTTGTAATTGCCCAAGGGCACTCAGCTCCTGCCAACCTCAACACTGGTGGGTTCCTGCCAGCCTTTTGTGCTGTTTTTGTTTCCCCTCTCCATTGTTTTTTGTTCAAACACAAATAGTGTTGCAGTAAAGTAAGCGTGGGAGCAGTTTGTGAGCAGTGTGTTTTGGCAGCTGCCGGTGGCAAAATTTTGGCAGCACCTACAATCGGCAAAGGAGTGCACACGTACAGAGAGTCTCTTCTTGAGCAAATTTGTTTCGTTTTTCCAGAAACGTTCGACTGGCTCAAGTGCACTTCGTAAAGCTGTGGCGCGTGCGATTTTTGTGTCTGTATACCTGTGCATATGGTGTGTGTGTGAACATTTCTTTGCCATGTTAGTCAGGACTGCGTGTGAAGTGCCGAGGCACACTTGAACCCTAATCTCTCAAAAGGCTTTGCGAGAAACCATTCTGATTACAAAATTGTTTGCAGATAGTTTGAAATCCTAGCAATTGTGAAAATACTGTATCTAAATAATCTTGCTGGTGATGATCATCTGCTTGGATCATTTGAGGTGAAGATAAATATTTATTTTGAAGCCTTTATCTCTGTTATATCTACATAGACTTTTAAATAAGGTTAAATGATGGTCTGATTGCTTGTTCCCTCACCCCACCCCACACACTTGTTGTGATATTAAAGATATAATTTGGTCAGCCTTTTTCCTGTTGCAGAGAAATTCTCACAAAGTGCTTTGTAGAAGGTTATCACCAAGGGAGGGGGGGAAAAGAAGGGGGTATTTAAAGGTATTGGCCAAATTCACAGACAACGAGAACTTTTAAAGGAATTTTTAAGGTAGGAAAAGCTACAAAGCAAAGGGTTTAGAGGACAAAGCAAAAGGCTCTTTATAATCTGTATGAAGGCACTGTATAATGAGTGGTAGGAATAGTTTAGTTGAGTTTCAGAGAGAGGGTGCAATGGCTGAAGGTTCTCATTGCTTAACGTTTATCTGAAGATACCTGCAGTGAGGTGCTGCGCTGAGAGATGAATTAGCAAGTATTCCCCGACTGTTTGTTTGTGGGACACTGCTCTGCACAATTGGCTGTTGTATTTCGCCTGCAGAATGGTCAATCAATTCACTTTACAGTAAATTCTGTGAAGAGCTTTGAATTCCAGAGTAGATGGCGCAATATGTTTTGATTTTCGGGCAGAGGAACGGGATAATTGGAGGGTAAATCCAGAGTGCCAGTGACCATGGACTTATTGTAAAAATAGAGAAAGGAAGGTGGTGCCTTTTCTGGGCAGAATGGATAAGCAAGGCAGTTGAATGATTTAAAGAGCAAGTCTCACGCCCTGGGCGGGTTGAAGCCCTCAACACTGCCATCTGGTGACAGAACAAAGTAGTTACAAGTGCCCGTCCCATTTTCCTGGCCACTTCCAGAAATGCAACCCCTGAATCCTGTCGTCCGATCGAACAGCATGAGAACTGAGACTGTGCTCAACATGTGTTGGGTGTATATTAACGTATTACTTATTTGTGAACAAACTCAAACTTAAAATGTACAAGCCCAGAGGTTGCTCTAAGGTTACCGATGACGATGCAGAAATATTTTACTGTATCAGTCTTCGATACGTGGGATCTTTGTGTGAGAATCCAGGATTTGACCCTCAAGACCTCAGCATCGTGGAGTCCTGTAGCTCATCGGTTAGAGCCTTACAAGCATGAGACCTGTGTTCGAATCCAGGCAGGTCAAAGCGAAACCTTGGGCAAGTTTCCTTACTCCACATTCCTGATAATAATCCCTCCCCACCAAAAAATAATAATCTTGGTCATTTCAATCTATGACTGTCTATGGGACACTTCTGTGCGTTTCGCCCACATGTATACAGTCAGTTCACTTTACCATATATTCTCTGAAGCGCTTTGAGACGTCTCGAAGACATGAAAAGCGCTATATCAAATGCAAGGATTATTATTAAGACCTCAGCATCGTTTCCCATTTTGTTTCCAGTTGTGACAATTTACGCCACCCTTGGAGAGGAATCCGTGGCCTACGGGCTCAACGAATCTGAGGTAACCCACCTCATCACCAGCGTGGATCTCATGGACACAAAGTTAAAGGTAAAGCAGCTTTGGGGAACATGGGTGGGGGGGAAACGTATGGAAAGTGGGGTTAATAATGGTGATGTTCGTATAACGATGGCGCAGATCAGGTAGATGGAATTCCCCCCCCCCCCACCCCACCATATGCCGCAAATGTTCTGCTTCCTCGTTGTTCACTTTGATATCTTTGGCCGCAGAATGTACTACCGCAAATCAGCAAGCTGAAGCACCTCATCTACTTGGACAATAAGACAATCACCACCTCCGGGTACCCAGAGAAACTTCAGATTCACAGTATGGCATCCGTGGAGGAGCTGGGTAGCAAGCCAGAGAACCGTACGTATGATTCCACCTTCATCCTATTCAGCGTTACAGAACAATACGTAGAGCTCCTGTAAACTCAGTGGTTAGAGCACTCGCCTTACAAGCCTAAAACCTGTGTTCGAATCCAGGCAGATTAGGGCGAAACCTTGGGCAAGTTTCCTTATGCCACACAAACATACACAAACACCACACACACACACACACACACACACAAACACCACACTCACGCCTAATAATAATCCATCAAAAAAAATTGATAAAATAATAATAAATTGGTCACTTCAATCTACGACTGTGTGTGGGGGATGTTGCTGTGCACAATTGGCTGCCGCGTTTCGCCCACAAATATACAGTCGGTTCGCTTTACAGTAGATTTCGTGAAGCGCTTTGAGACGTCGATAAGATATGAAAAGCGCTATATCAAATGCCAGGATTATTATTATAAAACTCAAAAAGCTGGTGCAGTTCATTATATGCTCTTCTATTTGAGATCTCTGTTTGGTTGAACTTTTTTTAAAATCTCTCTCACTCATTGTTTGTTCTTGAATGGCCCCTACTGAGAGTGGAAATAACCACTGACTTTCCTTGCTACTCCAGCTGTTTCAGCTGGGGTGTGACATTGCATCTGCTGTGCAGATGTCTGTATACGCTCAAATTGGGGGGCATATCAAGCATTCAAATGAACTGCTAGGAGCCAGTTGAAATCCAGCCATCTGCACAATTTTGTTTTGCTTTTTGGAAGTGATTCCTCCGCAGTAATTTTGATTTCTCCTGTGCAGTGGATGCTGTTTTAAACAGCCCCACCCCAACTGACTTGGCAGTGGTGATGTATACCAGCGGCTCCACGGGTCACCCGAAGGGAGTGATGATTAATCACAGTAATTTAATAGCTGGCATGACGGGCCAGTGTCAGAGGATACCTTTGCTAGGGTAAGTGGTCGCCTGCGAGCGCTGAATGCAATGCTCCTCTTCCAATGTATTACTTTCTCCTGTTAGGCATGGACCCCCACCCTGCCCCCCCCAAAAAAAAGAGTCGGTCTGACAAGAGTCTGTCTGCTGTTGCTGTCTGCTGTTGTCCTCTAAGCTTCCCTCCTGTAGGATCTTGACTCTTTTTCTTCCATTGAGTTGCAGTTTCAGTTATCTTACTCCACATGCCTGTTAATAATCCCCCAAGAAAATAAATAAAGTATTAATTTGGTGACTCAATCCACGATCGTTTGTGGGACAATGCTGTGCGCAATTGGCTTCCGGGTTTTGCCCACAAATACACAGTCAATTCACTTTACAATATATTCTGTGAAGCGTTTTGAGACGTCTAGAAGAAACCAAAATCTACACTGGGTGAAACACATATAAATTAATCTTTCATCTTGGGATAATGTTTAAACATCTGTCCTTTGTTACTTTGCTGATGATGTGAATCGTGTGTGTGTGTTTTTTTAACCTATAGCCCCAGGGATACGTATATCGGCTACCTTCCACTAGCGCATGTCCTAGAACTTACAGCAGAAATCTCCTGTGTCGCTTACGGCTGTCGAATTGGTTATTCGTCCCCTCAAACCCTGTCTGATCAGGTGAGCAATGGAAATCTGCTTGACGGAATAGCTTTCCTGCCGCGAGGCTGTACAACCAATCAACATTACTGTCAGCTGTAAAACAATTGGCCATTTTTACATCGCTAAATTTGCGTCGTATTTTTGCATGTAAGCGATTGCCAGGTGTATTCGAAGGGTTGAGAATAAGAAGAGATCGTTGATACGAAGGCAGGAGCGGGGAGAAGTGAGGTGGTGGGGAGGACGGTTATTTGTGGCTACATGCAGAATGCTGGGTGACTGTTTTTGTGTTTTGACCGGCCGCAGTGTTGATCAATTGTACGGTGTGTGTGTGTGTGGGTGTGAGAGCTGTTATTTATTTCTCTGTTCTTTTGCAGTCCACAAAAATCAAAAAGGGCAGTAAAGGCGATTGTTCCGTCCTGAAGCCATCTCTGATGGCAGCCGTCCCAGTAAGTAAAAGCTCTCTGGTGTCCTCTTTAACTGTTTCATATCTGAGAGAAAATTAAAACACACGATACGGTAGCGTGTGACCGCCCAAACCCAGTTGTGTCTGACGCCCCCCCCCCCCCAAAAAACAATCTGAAGTACAACAAACCGTAGAACTGGAACCTTTGACAAAGCATCCACAGAATCCTGCTGTAGAAGTGACCTGCAATCATTTGTTCTCGCTTTGTTTTCCTTTGCGAGAAACTCAATAGATGCCCTCGATGTGGAGTTTTGACCTCGGGGCATTTTGTTAACAGTAATATCTCGTCGGCCAACAGTGATTCCCAGTGGAAAATAACACCATTGTGGTCATTTGCTCGAGCGGTGGAAAGCTTGTGAGTGGTGTGATATTGATCAAGCTTTCGTTTCAGAATTCTCAGAGGGAATATAATTGGCTAATGGGTGAGAGTCCTTAAAAATGATTTGCGATCTCAAGTTCCTGACCTCGTCTGGCTTACTGTAGTCATTTGTTGAGGGAAAGATAAATAGCTGAAATGTTGTTGTATCCTTGGAGCTGATGGATCCAATTTTCAGCAATAGACATGTTTGGGGTTTAGAGAGTACAGTGGCATTGTTACTGTTGAAATGTCTCCACTCTTTGAGTCCTTGCTTTTTGGTTTTTTTCAAGGAAATAATGGACCGAATCTACAAGAATGTCATGAGTAAGGTGCAGGAGATGAGCTATGTACAGAGAACGCTGTTCAAGCTGGGTTACGACTACAAATTGGATCAGATCAAGAGGGGCTACGACGCACCCTTGTGTAACTTGTAAGAAAACTGAACAATTAACAGTGGGATTTCATTAAAGTGCAACCTTCCCAATAATTGGCTTGACATTAATTGGCTAAATATAATTGCCCTACTTAGGTTCTCTTGGCTCTTTGCCATGGCACGGCTGAGATACATTGGGTTTGCTTTCTTCTTTACAAGCATCTAACTACTGCCTGAGGCACTGAGTTGAGAGTAGGTGCTTGCTCCCTGAGCTGCTTTAATCCATGGCCTGGTGGCAGCTGTCTCCCGCAGCCAATGTGGTGCTCAGAGAACTGGAAACGGGAGTTTGAATGATCCCTGACCTTGTGTGGGTTCTTCCCTGCTGAACAATAACAAAGTAAAATTGAAGTCAGACAGTGGATAGTTTGAGGATTGCTTTTGGAAATGGCTGGTCACAGACTTTGTAACTGCAAAGTCTCAAACCTGTGTGTTACTTTTATATATATATATATACATATATATATATATATATATATATAGATATCCACATGCCTAATAATAATCCCTTGAAAAAAAAACAATAATCATTTGTGGGGATACTGCTGTGCGCAATTGGCTGCCGCGTTTCACCCACAAATACACAGTCAATTTACTTTACAGTATATTCTGTGAAGCGCTTTGTGATGTCCAGAAGACGTGAAAAGCACTATGTCAAATGCAAGAATTATTATTATTAAAGTGAAACCGCTATAACAAAATCCAGTTATCAGAAAGCTTAGGAAACTATGCTCAGCTCACTTTGTAGGCAGAATAATAAAATGCTCGCAGACAAGCATTGGGCTCTATGGAGCGATGGTTTTGGTGGTGTGGAGATTCTTGGTGTTGGGATTGCATTGAGGAAAGTAACCCGAGGTTTCCTTTCTCATAGATTACTATTTAAAAAGGTGAAAGCCTTGTTAGGAGGGAACATTCGGATGATACTGTCCGGGGGAGCGCCTCTTTCACCACAGACACAGAGGTTCATGAACGTTTGCTTCTGTTGTCCAGTGGGTCAAGGCTACGGGCTGACGGAAACATGCGGTGCAGGCACCATCACAGAAGGTGAGCAGAGGCCAAGCTCTCGGCCGATAAAAAGACCAGTTTTATCGGCCAAGCTCTCGGCCGATAAAAAGACCAGTTTTATTTCTGTTCGAGGGAGAAGTCCGTAGACCTTCAGTTCTTATCTACTTCATAAAATGCAGCTGTGGAATTTGAGCAGGAGGAATGAAATGCTGGGGAACCGACCTATGACTGAATGGGGGTGATATGAAGTGAATAATGGGCCTCGGTTCATATTACAACATGGAAACTTTACATGTGCATAAATAATGTGGGTGTTAACAGACATATTAGTTTAATAATCTAGCGGTATATATGTAAATGGCTCAAGGCACCAAGTCACCAAATTTGTTTCTTGTGATAGATATGTCATATCTATCACAAGATCCACTCAACGCACGATATGTCTTTTCTCTTTATTGCAGTTTTGGATTACAGCACGGGCAGAGTCGGAGCACCTCTCATCTGCTGTGAAATCAAACTGAGGGACTGGGAAGAAGGTCTGTCTACAGAGAAATACTTTAATGCACTGGGGCGACAGGAAATTAATTTTCAGGACTGACCCTAGAAGGAGGAAGAGCAGAAATGGGTAAACAGGAAGGGTGGTGGAAGCCAGGGCACTGGATTAATGTGAGATTCAGTTAGATGCTGTAATGTGAAGGCAGCAGAGTAGGTTTTCTTGGGATATTGACATCAAAGACCAAAACGTTCTTCCAATAAGTTGAATCAGTGGGGTCTGAAAGCATATTGCACACTGGACTTAATGTGTTTCAGCGTAGGGGATGAAGAGCCACAGACCAGAAGGTTACAGGTTTGTTTCCCAGCCATGGTTAGCCCTGATTGCTATTCCGTAATCCCACCGGTGGACTGGATCACTTCAATATTCCCTTCTGCGTTCCCTCCTCCTTCCCTCCCAGTTCACTGAACCTCCTTTAGAGCCACATGAAAATTTGATACCGTCTTAAAGCCGTTAAATATATTATAATAATAATCCTTTTGCATTTGATATAGCAGCTTTTCACTTCTTATTTACGTTGCAAAGCGCTTCACGGAATATACTGTAAAGTGAATTGACTGTATATTTGTGGGCGAAACGGCGAAATAGCTTCCAGGGAGCCATGCTCACAAAGCTGAGCTTCCAGAGGAAGAGGGTTGGAAAAAAAACACATCAGTTTGTGTCACTTTTATTTCTTTGGTGTCAGATTTGCAACATCTTACCCTTGGTAATGTTTTGCTGAGAAAGTGGTGTCCCAGTTTAATCTGAATAAATGACGGCGGAACAACATTTTAACCTTTCACTCTGCGGGTAACTTGCACCGACCGGTTTCTGAAATGACGTGTTCATTGACGCGCTTCAAGGTTCTTACGAGACAGGTGTAGTCGTGACCTGTTTGACTGTTATCTGCAAGGTTGCCAACCCATACCTATGAGTTGTGGAGCGCTCTATGCAGCAATTCAGTCAGCCAGCCAGTAATTAATCATCCGCTTGTTGCCTTTCCACTTTCCTGGCAGAGGACAACCGAGAAAAAGTCAAAAACATCTGTGTACACATTTAGCAATGAGGAGAATGGAGGGGAAATTAGATATATACATATATATAATAATAATATATATTAATAATCTGTCCCCAAAAAAACGGCCACAATAATAAAATTGGTCGTTTCAATCCACGACTGTTTGTTGGATGCCGCTGTGCGGAATTGGCTGCTGCATTTCACCCACAAATATATTATTATAAACTCTGCAAGGATTATTATTATAATATTTTTTTTTGAAATGTCGAAATATCTGTCTCTCTTTTTCTCTCTCTCTCACTCTCTCTATGCAGGCGGATATACCAGCAGGGACCATCCCAACCCCAGGGGGGAGATCCTGGTTGGAGGACCAAATGTCGCCATGGGCTACTTCAAGATAAACAAGTCAAACGCCGACTTTCATGTGGACAGCAACGGTCAGAGGTGGTTCTGCACTGGGGACGTGGGGGAATTCCACCCTGATGGCTGCTTGCAGATCATCGGTGAGGAGCTGTGTGGGTGGCTGGAACGCTGCAATACGAAGAGTTCGCTCACAGCAGGCGAGGTTTCCGCTCCCGAACTCAGTGGCTCCCGCCGCAGAGTGCGATTGCACACTGGCAGCCTCTCTCCCCCCCCCAAACTCTGCAACTCCATCCCACAGTCCCTTTGCCTTGCTCCCTTCTTCGCCTCGTTCAAGGCTGGTCTCAGGACCCTAACTTCAGATCTATTAAGCCTAAAACCCTAAAGATCAATATTGCATTTATGACTGGGGCTCATCTACAGTTTGAATCTGCTGCCGGTGCTGACTTGACATCGGGTGAAGGGGTACAGATATTGGGTGTACATGTCCCCAATCTTTGCTACCCTCATTGGAACGTCTTTGCGGGGTTTCCCTGACCTTTGCAATCACTGCTGAAAGGAATTATTTCTTCAGTTCGAGAAAGTTCTGTGGAAATCTAACTCTTTCTCGAATATTTGTTTTTTTCAATGCAGATCGGAAGAAAGACTTGGTGAAGCTGCAGGCTGGGGAGTATGTGTCTTTGGGCAAAGTGGAGTCAGCCTTAAAGAGCTGCTCTCTCATCGACAATATCTGTGTGTACGCAAACAGGTAGGTCAAGCTCACGTCTCTTATACACCTCCTTGTATGTAACTGTAGTAGGTCGTATTGAGACACATTGTCTCCCTCTGCTCAGATAAGATCATCTTAAAATAGAGCACAAAGGCTGGTTAGAAATATCAGAACGCATTTCTTTGTCATGGTAATATGAAGAGCCTTCTCTCAAAAGGAGGGCTCCTTAAAGTGGCTCGAAAGACAAGCCAGGGAATGCCCAGAGGCTTATTTATAGACTCGAGCGCCCACACCCTAAAGGTTGGGTAACTCGGTAGCGGATGTAACCTGACGCTCTGATAAAATGACTCACTATAAGAGTGGAAGGCTCGAGCACTCCTCAGGCTGGGACAAGTGTGACTTGGAGCAGGCAAGCATCAAAGGCAAAGCCATTCCTAATCGCTCCCAATCGCCGGAAGGGATGCAACGTCGGGTCCAGCCGTCACCGGCTTACGTGGTGTTTTGAGCTGCTTTCTGTACAGTTTGCTTAACGTTCAGCAATCCAGCAGGTCCTTTCTCTCTTTGATTTCTACCATATTTCCGTTAACAGAAACCTACAAAGGAAAGGTAGGTTGACTCTCCTGGTGTTATTGATAGCTTGCCACGTGGCCTGACTTCAGCAGCTCATTCTCAGTGCCTGGGATACCTGGGGAACTTGCTTATGTTGACATTTGCTTTGCAGTATTTGAGGGTGGATTAATTCAAACACGAGCAGCTGCAATTCCTTTGCCGGGCATCTCCTCCCGACTGTGTGAAGTGGCCCCTGAGCTTTGAGGGGATGGGGGGGGTCACGTGTCTTCGTGAGCCTCAATGGAGCAGTGAGTTCATAGAATCGTAGAATTTCATAGCACAAAAAGGAGGCCGTTTGGCCCATCGAGCCTGTGCCGGCTCTTTGAAAAGAGTAATTCAAAGTCAATCCCTCTCTCAGGCTCTGCCCATAACCCCGCAAATCTCCCTAAATAACTATCTACCTCTCTTTCGTAAGTTGTTATCCAATCAGCCTCTACCACCCTTTCAGGCAATGTATCCCAGAATCCGAACAACTCGCTGTGTGAAAAAAATTATCCTTGCCTCCCGAGCTCTGCTTCTTTTTAGAAACTATTTTAAATCTGTGACCTCGAGTCACTGACATACCCACCAGTGGAAACAGTTTTTCCCTGTTTACCCATCGAATCCCCTCATGATTTGAAAACTTTTATTAGGTCTCCTCATAACCTTCTCTGCTCCAATGAGAATAATCCTAGCCTCTCTAGCTTTTCCTCATATCCGAAGTCCCTCATTCCTGGTACCATCCTGGTAAATCTCCTCTGCACCCTTTCCAGTCCCTTAACGTCCTTCCTAAAGTGTGGTGCCCAGAATTGAACAGTACTCTCTCTAACTGAGGCCTAACGAATGTTTTATACAGGTTAATCATAACTTCCTGATTTTTGTACTCTTTGCCCCTATTTATAAAGCCGAGTATCCCGTATGCTTTTCTAACAGCCTTATGTACGTGTCCTGCCACCTTCAAAGATTTACTTACATGAACCCCCAGGCTCTCTGTTCCTTCAACCTCCCTTAAGATTGTACTATCAGCCTATATTGTCTCTCTTCAATCTTCCTCCCAAATGCACCATCTCGCATTTTTCCACATTAAACTTTATCTGCCATGTGTCTGCCCATTTTACCATTCTGTCTTAAGTCCTCTTGCAGTCTGCTACTATCCTCCTCACTGTTTACTACTTTTCCTAACTTTGTATCACTTGGAAATTGTACTCCCTATACCCAAGTCCAGGTCATTCTCCCCTTTAGAAAATCCCAAATTGTTATTTTTTTTATTTATGGTCAGCCGCAATTAACACTGATGTAATTGTTATCAGTATATCACGGTCTATTGCTTGTTATTGTTAAATTAATTTGTTAAATTTGCATTTAGTAAGCTCTCCCTCCCCACCCATCCTGGAGAGAATACTTGCTATTCCTAGTGGCCGGTTCGGAGGAACATTGAATAGCGCCCACCATCTTGCAGAGAGCTCCTTGCGTCTTCTAAAGACTCGCATTAATAAAGGAGAAAATTTAACATTATTTCTTCTCTCTTTCTCCCAACTTTCTTCCCCCCCCACCTGTTCTTATCTGAACGATCGAACCACTGTTCCTTAAGAACCTGGATTGGGGGGAGTGGGTGGGGGAATGAGGATGGGACCTTCTTCACTCAATAAACTCCCTGAGCCATTGAGGAAGCTGGTAGTTAACTCTTAATTAATTAACAGATTGACGATTAACCTTCATTCTGTCCTTGCCAGTTTGGAGTTTTTTTTTTGCTAAAACTAAAACCCGTCTTTCAGTTCTAACCTCGTGCGGTTTTTGACCTGACCTGACCCGAGCAGACCAGGTGCTTGGATTGAAACCCGATCCATTGTGTTCACAGCGAGCAGTCCTACGTGATTAGTTTCGTGGTTCCCAACCAAAAGAAACTGACGATCCTGGCCGAGCAGAAAGGAATCAGTGGCGTGTGGGAGGATCTGTGCAACAACGAGGTGATGGAGGGGGAGGTGTTGCGGGAAATCAAAGAGGCCGCACAATCCAGTGAGTGTGCCACCAAACCATGCGGTTATTTCACGGGGTAGTTTCGGCGTCACCATTGCATGTATCAACCCGTTTGATGGAGCTCCTGTAGCTCAGTGGTTAGAGCAAGCACTAACCTTACTAGCGTGAAACCTGTGTTCGAATCCAGGCAGGTCAGGGCGAAAGTTTCCTTACTCCACTCGCACGCGCGCACGACTAATAATAACCCGTAAAATGAGAAAACACAGTCATAAAAATTGTTCATTTTCAATCTAGAACTGTTTGTGGGGGAACGCTGCTGTGCGCAATCGGCTGCCGCGTTTCACCCGCAAAATATAGTCAATTCACTTTACAGTATATTCTGTGAAGCGCTTTGAGAAGTCAATAAAATGTGGAAAGCCGCAATATCAAACGCCAGGATTATTATTATGCTGAAGATGCCATGCTGCTATTTGAAAAGGGAGACGTGCGTTTCTGCCCGCGTCCTGACCCAGCGATCCTCTGGGTTCATTGGTTGTTCATTTCGTGGATATTTGTGACGGTGGGGGGTGGGGCGGGGGGGGGGGGGAGTATTTGCAAAGTTTGAGTTTTGATACTAGATTATAATGCCGTGTAACAACTAGAGCAAGGAATTAAATGTTTACACAGCGCCTTTCACGGTGGGAGGACATTGCATGGCGCTGGACAGTCAGGGGTTTGTATCAGAGAAAACAGTTGGCATCAGGAGGGATGGAGGGTGACTGAAGGCACGGCGGGTCTTGAGACTGCTTTGAAGGAGGCAAGGGAGGCGCAAGGCAAAGGGGACTGTTGGATGCAGTTCCATTGGGTGGGCGCAGAGAGGCTGAAAGCCTGAGTGTTGATGTTGAGGCTGGGTGTGCTGAGTATATTTATCTGTGGTAGTTGGTATGGATATGTGTGTGTTTTTTTATTTGTAATACAAAGCCTATTGATCACATTGTTGATTTTGTGTCAACAGGTAAATTAGAGAAGTTTGAAGTTCCCATGAAAGTGCGTTTGAGCCCCGATCCGTGGACTCCAGAGACTGGTTTGGTCACAGACGCCTTCAAACTCAAGCGGAAAGAGCTAAAGAATCACTATATAAAAGATATCGAACGGATGTACGGAGGGAAGTAGAGCCCACACAGAGCCCTGGATGTGTTGTGTGTGGGTTTTTGCTTTCTCTCCTCTTCCTGCTCCAACTCCTCCTCCTCTGGTGCCTGAAGGGAACGGTTGCGTCTTTTGAATTTCTTAAGAACAGCGAACGAACGAGTGAGAGAACGACCCGTTTATAAATAAAACGTAACAGACCCAAAGGGTAAATCGCGGCATTCAGCACAGATGCACCTCGCTGGAACTGCGAGGTTCGTGAGTTGGTGGTGTGGTTATGGTTGGAACTGGTCTACCTTACAAGCCCAATTAATATTGCACCACCCAGTTACTTTCTACTGATGGCTCAGGAGGTCTTTCTTTATGCATGTGTTTTCTACAGTAAACATCACCTTTCGTTTGGGTTTGTTTTCTCTTGCGTGTCTCTTGGAGCCGCCTGCTGAATTGTGTCCAGTCCCACTAGGTGCCAGGTAGGCAGGACGCGACTTCAAAAAAAAAGGTTTGACCAGTGTTGCACCCTTGAATGTTTTTTTTAAAAAAAAATATTTTAAAAAAGGAATAGTTTGTTCTGCACCTTTTACCCACTCAGATGCCAATCAGCTGGTGGTGGGCGCAACACCTTGATGTGAAGTTTGCACTAGCAATTCTTACCCCCATCGGTTTGTACGGAACGTAGCTGAGAATGATTCTTGAAGAGTATGTAGATACTTGTTCCTTTATGTATCGTACAGGCTGATAGGTTTATCGAATATACAGATGATCGAGGTTTTACTGTATAAGAATTGCAGATGAATATCTTATTTTTAAACAAAACGGCTGAAAATAAATATTTATAAAGTGGAAATACCGTGAGGATAAATGATCCTTTTTGTTTGATGAACCCTAGGCAACTTTTCTTACTCACACGCCTCTGTTTACCTAGCAGTAAGAAGGAACCCGGTTGTTAGTCGATTGGCGGATCACTTTTCAATGGTAATAATCCGTATAAATAAGAATTGCGTCATTCAATCTACGACTGTTTGTGGGACACTGCTGTTTGCCAGTTGGCTGCTATGTTTTGCCCACAAAATATAATCAATCCACTTTACAATATATTCTGTGAAGTGTTTTGGTAACAGTTAGCGATAAAAAGCTGACAATACAATAAGCAATTAATTACATACATAAATAAGCCAGTCACTATAGAATTATACAGCACAGAGGGAGGTCATTCGGCCCATCGTGTCTTTGAAAAGAGCCGTCCAAATCAATCCCATTCGCCCGGTCTCCCTACAGCCCTGCAAACCTGCCCCTCCCAAATAATTATCTTCTCTCTTAAAACTTGTTATCAAATCTGCTCCCATCACCCTCTCAGACAATGCATTCCTTACAAGCATGAGACCTATGTTCGAAACCTTGGGCAAGTTTCCTTACTCCACACACACACGCCTAATAATAATTCCTCCAAAAAAAACAATAATAAAATTGGTCATTTCAATCCACGACTGTTTATGGGGACGCTGCTGTGCGCAATTGGCTGCTGCGTTTTGCCAACAAATATACATTAAATTCACTTTTTTTTTTACAGTATATTCTGTGAAGCGCTTTGAGACACAGTCTAGAAGACGTGAAAAGCGAGATATCAAATGCAAGGATTATTATTTTTCCAAATCCGAAAAACGTGCATGCAAAAAAAAATTCTCCTCTGTTTCGTTTGACAACTATTTTGAAGCATCGTCCTCGGCTTAGCGACCCACTCGCCAGCGGAAATAGTTTCTCCCCAAGTGGTAGGTTACCCTCGCAGAGATGAGGCGTATAATCCCAAAGTGCCTCTTGTACAGGTTGGGGGAGTGGAGAACACAATCCCACAGTTTCTACTCCTTCCACCCCCCCAACCCCACCCCCTCCGCCCCTTTTAAAACCCCGCTTTGTTGCAACTCGCTGACTGGCGATCCTGTTTGTTCCTTTTCCAGCAACTCAAATTGTGTGTATGTATGTGTGTATATATATTATATATATGTTCCAAAAATATTTTATAATAAATCTGGTTGAAAACCACTGCGGTAAAAAAGGAGGTAGTGAGCTAGCCAGGCTCCTCCATTTCCTCAGCTATAATCTAATAGCTGCCCAGTGTTACCCTGAGCTACTGTGAATGTGCGTGCGCGAGTGTGTGTATGTGTCTCCTTTATCATATGTATAATACAATATTTGTACACTGTTATGAGCACAGGAAGAAGCCACTCAGCTCACCGTGCCTGTACCTGCTATCTGCTTGTGGAGCTCAGGTAGCTCACTGGTTAGAGCACTCGCCTTACAAGCGTGGGAGACCTGTGTTCGAATCCAGGTGGGTCAGGTCAATGGTGAAACCTTGGGCATACACACATACAATCACTTGCCTAATAATAATCCGTCCCAAAAAAAACATAATAATAAAAATTGGTCGTTTCAATCCATGACTGTTTGTGGGGGGACGCTGCTGTGCGCAATTGGCTGCCGCGTTTTGCTCACAGATGTAGTCAATTCACTTTACAGTATATTCTGTGAAGCGCTTTGAGACGTCGATAAGATGTGGAAAGCGCCATATCAAATGCAAGGATTATTGTTAATAACTGTTTAATCCCACTTCGTGCTCTTTCCCTCCCACTCCCGCGCTCTTCATCATTTTTTTCCTGCATATTTTTCCAAACCCCCCTTTAAATTGTAAATTGTAAATTCTGCTTCAACCACAGGTTTTGGTAGAGTTTAACCTCTCCCTTTAGTGTTGTTTTCTTTTGTTGTCGTTGTCGTTGATGATTATTTTAAAATTTAGTCTTGACAACTCAGTCTAGTCACAGACTCGCCAAACTAGCATAACCTAGTTTCTACAATTTCCCCCCCCCCCCCACCTCACCCACCGAGGTTTATTCTGCAGTCCTGGTGATGGGAATTACTTTCATTGTTCACACATTCATTGTAAAGCATTTTTTTTGAGTAGTGGTGAGAGGAAACAAGACTCTTGTCATTCTCGCTACAAAGTCATTTCCGTCCAGAGGAAGTCCATTCCCGACTTCAAACTCGCGAGTTTCCACTTCAAATGTTTGGTGGTTTTGACCGTAAAATATATATGTATATATATTTTGTTGTTGTTGCAAAATAGCTGCTGTATCCACTGTGGAATCGACTGATCTTGGGGAAAAATGGTTCTAAAATACTTATCGTTTCTCCTTCTCGAGGAAATGTACGTTAAAGCGAACTTGGCAGATCGGTTGATATTGTATTTGGAGTTTGTTTCTTGATGTGTTTATGTAGTATTTTCTGGGTGTTGGGTCCATTTGAAAAGCTTGTTGTTTTTTTAACCTTGTGGCTGTTTGATGTGTGACATTGCTGTGTGCAAATTGGCTGCCGTGTTCACCTACAAATCAAACGTCAGTAAATGCTGTGATGGGCTTTGGGACTTCCTCCCAGCGTGAAAGGCGCTATACCAAATGCAAAGATTATTCTAATTATCATTTTTTGGTTAAAAAATAAGGAATTGCAAACCAAAAGCATTGTTTCAACATGTTTGTGTGTGTGACAAAATAAATAAGCCCTTTTTAGGAATGCTGAAAAAGATAACTTCTGATGTATAAATTTGGGTGTTCATTTTATTATGTTGGCTAAAATTGAAATATCGGTGTTGTAAATTTCAAACACGACTTGGCTATGAAATTAGCTGGATTCTTGTACTGACTCATGATATGATTTTATATAATATATATATATATATACAGTATCTATATTTGGGCAGAAACATTCTGAAAGCTGGTACTTTGAAGCCTTGCCTAAATGCCCCCTTTAGAATTTATATTTAAAAACAAATCTGCTGATTACCGAGAACCAGTTTTACATGCGAGAGTGAGCGAGCGATGTCGTGAATGGTCAGCAATACTGTATTATCCGCATCTGGAAAGTGGGGTAGAAAGCACTTGAGAGAGTGGGGGCAGGGGGTGGGGGTGGAGGTGGGGGCGGGGGACCAGCCGTGGCCATGGCCTGCACTTGCTTGCCCTGCCCTGGTGTCGCCCAGACTCGTATGTCGGGTCAAAACACAGCTCTGTGCTGCAGCAACCACAGATGTTTTGTCCGCTGAGAAAAACCACCGGCTGTTTCTGACTTGGGTCTGTGGGCTTCTGAGAGGGCTGCTCGGTAACTGATGTATTTACATCCACTGGGGACGTTCAGTTTGTGGCTTGGTTCACTTCTAGTTTTGCCCCCAACCCCCCCACCACCCCCACTCTCTTTCTGTAGTGAGGTGTCCAGACCTCTCTCTGTCTGTCTCTCACTCTCTCTCTCTCTCTGCTTGGCATATATCCATATCCCATCACTTGTGGTGTTGGCAGCTTCATGCTGGGGTCAGAGCTGTTTAAACGCAGGCTTGGAAGCCATCGGGACTTGAGGGTTATGGACAATCGCGCCCTTTTTTTCAACAGGTTTCCCCATCGGGGGTTAGGGAATAGACACAAGAGAACGAAAGGCCCACACACTACATCCCAGCACATTGTAAAACAACAAATTGTTTTGATTGCAACTGATTGCAAATTTTCCTGTTTTGTTTTGTTTCCAAACTGTGTTTTCCGGCAGAGGAATGTGCACAATGTTCCTGTGGAATCTTAAAAAGCAAACCAGGGCCATCTTGTGTAGATGCGTTTAAATAAAGTTTCACCCTCTCAGCCACCTTCTGGTACAATGACTTGTCCGTTTTTGTAGTTTTAAGTGATTTTTTTTTTGTGTGTGTGCGTGCGCTCTGAGATGCCGTCTAGCGTGGAGGGCGCTATATAAATCAAAGTTGTTTGTGTGTGTGTGTGTGTGTGTACGGTGTATATTGTATAGCCCCACTCGCCCGCAAAATATTTCAAACTTGCCAATACGTATGAAATTCTTAAATTATATATTGTATCAAATGCCAGGATTATTTTCTCCGGAGTGAATGTTTATGCAATGGTTATGAAATGAGTTGGATTTTTGTCCAGACCATGGTATCATTTTATATAATATATATATACACACACACATATATATATAGAATCATAGAATCATAGAATCATAGAATTTTACGGCACAAAAGGAGGCCATTCGGCCCATCTAGTCTGTGCCGGCTCTTTGAAAAGAGCGATTCAATCCCATTGCCCTGCCCGCTCCCCATAGCCTAATAAACCCGTTCTTCCTAAATAAAGATCTAATTCCCTTTTAAAAGTTGTTATCGAATCAGCCTCCACCACCTTTTCAGGCAATGCATTCCAGATTCGAACAACTCGCTGAGTGAAAAAATTTCTCCTCAGCTCCCCTCTACTGCGCCTTGAAACTATTTTAAATCTGTGACCACGAGTCACAGATTCACCCACGAGTGGAAATAGTTTTTCTCTATTTGCCCTGTCGAAACCCCTCATGATCTTATAAACCTCTATTAGGTCTCCCCTCAATCTTCTCTGCTCCAGAGAGAATAACCCTAGCCTATCTAGCCTCTCCTCATAGCTGAAGCCTCTCCTCATAGCTGATCTGCCTATATATATATATATAGGCAGAAACATTCTGAAAGCTGTTTTTTTTAAAGCCTTCTTTAAATACCCTTAGAATTTATAATTTATAATTTAAATCTGCTTCTACTGAGAACCAGTTTTAGATGTGCAAGCCAACACTGTACCAATAACAGCTTCATCCCCTTGCCACACACTCGCAAGATTGTGATTCCCACCATTGATGATAATAATAATAATCCTTGCATTTGATACAGCGCTTTTCACGATGGCCCTCTACTAGACATCTTAAACCGCTTCACACAATATACTGTAAAGTGAATCGACTGATTATGTATTTGTGGGCGAAACGCGGCAGCCGATTGCGCACAGCAGCGTCCCCCACAAACAGCCGTGGATTGAAAATGACCAATTTTTATTTTTTTGGAGGGATTATTATTAGGTGTGCGCGTGCGTGTGTGTGTGTGTGTGGAGTAAGGAGACTTGCCCAAGGTTTTGCCCTGACCCTCCTGGATTCGAAACACAGGTCAAGTGTAAGTCAAGTGCTCTTAACCACTGAGCTGATGTTGCGTGTCCCTCTTGCCTTGACATGCTGCTCTCTTCACAACCCAATCTGAGGGTGACCTGAAGGGTTGAGCTGTTCCACTTCATGAGGTTTTAAAGCCGTCCAAAGGATATTCAGTCCCAATGTTGAGTTTTAAGAGCAAAGTTGGGCTGCTATTCCAGTGTGTGGGGGGTGGGGGGGGGGGGGGGGGGTGGAGAGAAGGCGAGGGTGCCATCCTTTAGATAAAGCATCGAAATCACCAGTCCTGTTACGTTCTTGCAATTCTGTTGGAAAGGAGAAAGGGAGTTTCTCTTGGTGTCCTGGCCAACAATCCCACTGATAAACTGATCTATCAACTCCTGGCTGTTTGTGGAACTGAGTGCAAATTGGCTGCCAACTTAGCCTACAGAAGCAACCACTCACCCCTCCCACCCCCTGCTGCTGACAGAGCTCTCCCGGGATGTTTAATACCCGCCATAAAGAGGGGAGGCCATCAGCCTCGGTGACGCTGAGACCTGTTAGGTTTTGACAGCTGTGTGCTGTCTGGTCTCTGCTCTTCAGGCTGTCGGAAAGGAGAGGGAGGAACGGTCGGCTGCAAGTCGGCCATTAGCTCCAGCAGATAGAGATCCTGTCGTTTGTCGGGAGCGTTGTATCGAGAGAAGGTTACCCCCGTTTTAGAGAGAGAGAGAAAAGAAAAGATTCATTAAAAGGCTGACTCTCTGGGGAGCGAGTGGCTCGGAGTTGCAAACTGGGCCAAAAACAAACTTTGTGACGCCATGAATTGCTCGTCCTACGAGCGACTGGAGAAGGTTTTGCGCGAATTGGCGATGAAGATACCCTCATCAGCGAATGGGACCTCTGGCGAGAGAGCTCCCGGCAACAGGGACGCCTACCTCTACATCCTCGTCATCATGATCTTCTACGGCTTCCTGGCTGGAGGCCTGATCTTGGCTTACACTCGCTCTCGGGACGGGAAATCCAGGGAAGACCCGTATCACATCTACTTTAAGAAGGCGCGGAGCCCAGGCAAGAAACAGAGTGAGAACGAGAATTTAGTTTGATTTTTTTTGGTTTGGGTTTTTTTTTGGGGGGTTGCCAAAAAGAAAAGGAAAATCGGGCTTCCTGGTCGCAAACCTTGACCAACGCAAACTCTCCAAACGGAAACTTTGACGTACTTTTTAAGCGGGAATTTTGCTGAAATGAAATTTTCTGGCACGAAGGAGAAATGTTAGTAAAATATTAGAATATTTTATCAGCGCCTTGGGACGCCTTCCTGACGTGAAAGGCGCTGTACAAATGTAATTTTGTGGTTGTTGTAGAATTTGTCTATTATTGTTCTATTACTGGAACATGTAATAGTGTTGTTTTAATAGAATTTTTGATTTCATATTGTTTTTTTTTTAAAGTGTGTGTCGGAATTATCCCTTTCATTTAAAACTGCTTTTCTGATCTGATTATGTTTGGAGAAACTATAGGGAAACATCTAACCTTGATCGATTGGGGGGTGGGGGGGGGGGTGGTGTGTGTTATAGATAGTTAGGGGAGTCATTGTTTTTTAAAAGAAAATGATTTTTTACCAATTTGTTTTACAAAAAGTACAATGGGGGAATTGGTGAAAGTTGTTTGATTTTTAAAAATATATATATATATACAGTATATATATAGTATATATAAAAAATTCTTTGTGGAAGCCAAAAATACACTCCAGAATCTCCTTCATTTGCTTTTAGTTTCTAAGAGGTGATCATCATAAAATCAGAGCTAGGCTGGTTCAGGAAGTATTTGTTTTCCGACCAGAGAAAGAAAGGCTGGTGGAAATCTGGCCATCGTTTTGAGTCGGGCCAGTGTCTAGCCTTAGAAATATACATTAAATATACTATTAAATATACTATCCTCACATTTGACACAGTGCCTTTTGCTCACCTTCCTCCCCCTGCCCCTGGCTCGGTCCCGGAATCCGGGACCGAGCCAGGACTGTGAAGCGCTCTGAGACGCTGTCCGGCGTGGAGGACGCTATATAAATCAAAGTTGTTGTCGTTGTTATGGTGCTTTCGAGACGTCTCAAACCGCTTCGCAGAACCTACTGTAAAAGCGAACTGACCGTGTGTATCCCGTGGGCGAAACGGATGGTAAAAAGGATGAGGCCAATTTTTTATTGTTACGTTGGTAATTTTGCTCCTCGGCAATTCCTGATCCCAATTTACCTGCTCTTCTCCCTTTAATTCCTTTTCTCTGTGCGCACGTGCGCTGCTTGTCTGATTTATTTTGTTAAAATTGTCCCTCTCACCTTGTCCCTAGTCACCTTGACGCACACTTTGATTGTGCTTCCTACGGCTGTCGGCGTTTGTTACTGGATTCTGCCTCCCCCCTCCCCCCCCCCCTCCCTCCCCCCCCCCCACCCCTCACCCCCCTCCACCTTTTAATTTTATCCCAGTTGTTTGTGTGTCAGCAGCTGTTATGAAGCTGACATTTTAGTCTTGCGAACGTCTGCACAGAAACAGCTGAGAGTCTGATCAGGCTGGACAGCTGCCAGCGAGCGGCTCGTCAAGCAAACTGGTGTGGAGGCTTCAAACGACAGTCAAGGCAGCGTTCAGTCTGTGTGTGGTGTAAACACTCCACCTCGATATTCCTATTACATACACAAGACTGCATCGGAGAGAGAGACGCTGAATGGACATCCCCACAGGGAAACCCATCGCAGTTCACGGCTTCTTCTGAGGAACTTTGCTGCGCGCAAAATGGCGGCTGCGTTTTCCCTGCATGACTAATAATAATAATAATCCTTGCATTTGTCCTCGCGGCTTTTCACGTCTTCTAAGACCAGTGGTTTCTCAACCTTTTTCAGTAATGTAGCCCCTGTTAATTTTCAACATTATCGTGTACCCCACCCACCCAACCACACACACACACACACACACACACACACAGACACACACACCACCCCCTCATTCCACTTGCATTTTATGACCAAGCTTTTCTTATATAACAAAATAACTGGCGACAAACACAACCAGGGGAATAACAATTAAATATTACAATTTGGAAAGGCTGTAAAACGCTAAATAAGAGAGAGAAATAAATCAATGTACCCCCTGGAAGTCATTGTGTATCCCCTGATGTACTTGACACAAGGCATGATATGGTATGAGCTGCGCCCACAAGCAGTCCATTGCATGTATATTAAAGCTACAAACATGTAACAAGCTGTCAGATGCCACCTCCTGCTCTTGTATGTACGTAGTATTTATTGTCCATTTTCACTTTTTTTAAAATAGACTTGAATCAAATTTAACTCAACCCAAGAAGCGAGAGTAACTGAGGCAGAACAATGAGGGAATATCTTCAGGTGGAAAACAAAACAAAAATTTGCGGAGTGAGGGGAGTTCTCATTTCAGCCTCCTCCCTCCCTCCCTCTCTCTCTCTCTCCGCAGAAAATCTTTTCATAAAACTTAATTCCACATCCTGAAACAACACCTTATCCTTGTTTGGAGTCTAGTCTGCGACACGAGAACAAGACACAAAACCCGATGTATCCAGTGCAGAACACAGCCAGAGCGCAAGGATAGAATTGAAACGATTTTGAGTCTGTAGTAAATCGGTCAATTTATTGATATCACAAAAAAAAACCTACAGTTTCCCTGGAGGCTTTGGTTTGTGTATGTAATTTACTGAATAGACACTGGATACCAGTTTTACACTCAATGGTAAAATGCTGTTCGATGGGAGGAGGTTTCCCCCCCCTCTCTCTGTCTCTCTCTCGCTCGCTCTCTCCTCTCCCTATCTACGATCTTCTCCAAGACGAGAGTTTCCGGTTGGGGGGGGGGGGGGGGGGGGGGTCACAATAAACCTTTCTCCGTTTCCCCCCCCCCCCCCACATCCCCCACCCCCAGCCGGAGTCCCATCAATTCTGATACAGCGCTGATTTTGTTGGGGGGGGGGGGGGGGGGGGGGGGGGGAAGCCTTGAGGGCTTTTTCCTGCCCCCCAAAAAAACCCTTCTGTTTCGGGTGAGAAAGGGGATTAACTGGGCCAGTCCTGGAAACGGAAGCAGTCGCTGGCTATTTTCCACACGGTGTTCTGAGGCGTGACCTGGGCTGTCAGCAGGAAGTTCTGATTGAAGTAACGCTGCTGGTTACCGTCGAACTTGACCGTCCCGCAAGTCACCACCAGCACGGTGGTCTGCCCCTGGGTGGCTTGCTCTGCGGAGGGAAGTTAGCTTCAGTGAGCTGTCTGCAGTTTCACTGTTAACGCCCCCCCCCCCCCCCCCCCACCACCCCTCGCCACCCACCCAGAGCGAGCGTTTCCGTGACGTACCGTGGACCGGTTGGCAATCCAACATGTTGACTTGGAAATCGCTGGACGGCAGCATCTCGAAGAAGTCGGCGAGAGCTCGGTTGCCGGACACGGCATTGCCGTTCCACACCAGGTTGGCAGTGTCCAGGTACAGTTTGGTCAGCACCTGGCAAAGCAGAGATCACTTCAGCCAAGAATATAAAAGCAATAGAACATAATAATAATAATGATAATCCTGGCGTTTGATATCGCGGCTTTTCATATCTTATCGACTGTGTCTCAAAGCCGCTTCACAGAATACACTGTAAAGTGAAGTGACTGTGTATATATTTGTGGGCGAAACGCGGCAGCCGATTGCGCACAGCAGCGTCCCCCACGCGCACACACAGTTGTGGGTTGAAAATGACCAATTTTATTATTGTGCGTTTTGGGGGATGGATTATTATTGGGCGTGTGTGTGTGTGTGCGTGCGCGCGCGTGTGGTGTGTGTTTGTGTGGTGTGTGGTGTGCGTGTGTGTGGTGTGTGTGTGTGTGTGCGTGTGTAGAGTAAGGAAACTTGCCAAGGTTTGCCCTGACCTGGATTCAAAACATCCACGATAACCTCCCTCCGCAGCTCAGTGAGACGCAGCAACTTAAAGCTTTAGGCTCCGGCAACAAGAGTCTCGTTCAACAACAAAATTACACTTTTACACAGAACCTTTCACGTCCCGCTGACTCTCGCTCACCAACATCCTCGCTTGTTAAACGGACGGATTTAAAAGACTCTTTCATCAGCCAAAGCTACTCAACGAAACCCTCCCCTCCCCTCCCACCCCACACTGAGCAAGAGGCTCTTGAAATCCATCTGTTAGGATCAGGGAGACAATGCAGTCGGGCGAGGATGGGGTTCGAAAAGAGACTTGATCTGGAAAGGTCGGTGTGGGTGCGTGAACAGAGTTCAAATCAACAACAACTTTGATTCACATCGCGCCCTCCACGCTTCCCAGGCCGACGAGGGGAGCAAGTGATAAAACAGTGACACAGAATTGAGAGAGAAGGGAATGGGGGGGGGGTTACTTACTCGCCTCCTTTTGTCTATCGTGTCATAATAAATGTTCACAAACTCTTCAGCTGCCCTGCAGGCCTGGTCTGCGTGGGTTTTGAAATCCTGCAAATCCAAAGAGCAGCGTAAAACATCAATAAGATATAATAATAATAATATTGGCGAGAGATTTTATACACTCCACATCTTGTATTATAGATCACACATTAAATAATACAGTCTATACATTTCACTGCAGGTGATATTATTATAGTATATAATACTAAATATTACTATATATTACACAGTATGTATTACTATATATTATTACACAGTATATATTACTATATATTACTATATATTATACAGTATATATTACTATACATTACTATATATTATTATACAGTATATATTACTAGAGGGTATATTACATTACATGCTGTACAGTATGTTACAGACATTACAATATTCTATAATACTGTACACTATATATTGTGAGCCCTGTAGCTCAGTGGTTAGAGCGCTCGCCTCGCAAGCGAGAGAGAGAGATGTGGGTTCGATTCCTGACACACACACACAAGTGACTGATAACAATCCCTCTAACAATTTAAAAAAATTAAATCGGTCATTTCAACCCCACGACTGACTGTTAGTGTGTGAGAGGGGGAGAGAGGGAGGGGGGGGGGGGGGGGCGGGGGGAGACGCTGATGTGCGCAGTCGGCTGCCGCGTTTCGTTGGCCCACAAATACACATTCAGTCGATTCTCTGGGCGGTGTGTTCCGCGGAACGCGCTTTGCGGAGACCGATCACGGTGAGATCATAGTAAGATCATACTAAGATCATACTAAGATCGCGTGGAGATCACATCGGGATCATACTTAGATCACAGTAAAAACCGCACCGTGGTCACAGCGAAGCCCGGGGGGAGGGGGGGAGGGGGGGGGGGCAACGTGTGACGGTGTCTCCGCATTAAAGGTTCTCACCAAAGCCCCTGACAGGGGGCCACCCCCAGTCGCCAGCTTGTTAGTCTTCTTGTTGCTCCTGAGCCGACAAACCCCCCCCCCCCGACCCTCAGCCCCTCCCCCCCCGACCCTCAGCCCCTCCTCCCTCACCCTCAGCCCCTCCTCCCCTCCCTCAGCCCCTCCCCCCCCGAACCTCAGCCCCTCCTCCCTCACCCCCTCCTCCCTCACCCTCAGCCCCTCCTCCCCTCCCTCAGCCCCTCCTCCCTCACCCTCAGCCCCTCCTCCCTCACCCCTCAGCCCTCCTCCCTCACCCTCAGCCCCTCCTCCCCTCCCTCAGCCCCTCCCCACCCGAACCTCAGCCCCTCCTCCCTCACCCTCAGCCCCTCCTCCCTCACCCTCAGCCCCTCCCCCCCGACCCTTCTCCCCCACCCTCAGCCCCTCCCTCCCCTCTCTCACCCCTCCTCACCCTCAGCCCTCCTCACTCAACTCCTCCCCCTCTCTCACACCCCCCCCTCCCCCCCCTCACCCTCACCCCCTCCCTCAACTGCTCACCACCCCCCTCACCCCCTCCCTCCCTCACTCTCTCCCCCTCCCCCCGGGTGGAGATGTTATGATAATAATTAGTAACTAATTACTGAGGATAATTAAGTGTTTTTTTCCCCCAAAAAAAGACTATAATTTGAAGCTTCTCTCCGCTCCGAGACACGGCTTCCCGCGCCTCTCTCTCTCTCCCCACCAGATTACTTCGGTTCCGGTTGGTGCAGCGGTTTAAACGTTCCCCCCTCCCCACCCCCTCCCCGCGGCTCCGACCCAAACACATGGTTCCGGCCTCTCAACGGGACACTTGACAATAATAATAATGATAATGATAAGATTAATAATCCTTGCGTTTGGTAGAACGCTTTTCACGTCTTCTAGACTGCGTCTCAAAGCCACTTCACAGATTATACCGTCAAGTGAATCGACTGTATATATATATATATATCTACAGTCGATTCATATAGATATAGATATATAGATATATAGATATATAGATATATATTATATATATATATATATAGATATTTGTGGGTGAAACGCGGCAGCCGATTGCGCACAGAAGCGTCCCCCCCTCCACACACACAGTCGTGGGTTGAAAATGACCAATTTTATTATTGTGGGGGGTTTTTTTGGGGGTGGATTATTACTAGGCGTGTGCGCGTGTGTGTGTATGTGTGTGTGCGTGGAGTAAGGAAACTTGCCTAAGGTTTTGTCCTGACCTGACCTGCCTGGATTCGAACGCACGGGTCTCACGCGCTTGTGTAAGGCGAGTGGCTCTAACCACCGAGCTACAGGACCTTTTTCTTGGTGAACGCGCAGAGTTTCACCTACAAAACACACGCTCACTACACTTGACAGTATATTTTCATGCGGCGTTTTGAGGCGTCTCAGTGGCTTGCTAACGGGCGCTATCTCAAATACAGGAGTATTATTATTATTGATATTATTATCAGATAAGATGTGAAAAGCGCGGTATCAAATACAGAATTATTATTATTATTATTTTATGCAGGTTGGCAAGACCCAAGGAGTGTTAAGAAATTGCTGGAATTTAACTGGTTGAAACCGCGCAGAGCTTGCCTTTGAAGGCACGGTGAGAGGTTTAGAATCGGAGCTTTAGCTTGCGGGGTTTGTGTGAGCTGAACGGGAAGAGTTAGGAGGGGGAGGGAGAGAGTTGGGAGGGCAGCAGAAGGCACGATCGAAGAGGAGGGTCTTGAGACGGCCTTGAAGGAGGTGAGGGAGGGAGGGAGGGAGGGGAGCAAGGCGAAGGGAGTGTAGGATGGAGTTCCAGAGTGACGGGGGCAGAGAGAGAGAGAGAGGCTGAAAGCCTGTCCACCGGTGGTGAGGCAGGTCGGGTGGGGGTGGGGGGGGGACCTGCTTCCCTCCCCACACCAAGGAGGATAGTCAAATATTTTACACTGGTGACTGGCAGCCCTCTACCACCCAGTTCCTTCTCTCCGAGAGTTCAATTACCCGCTGTGTCCGTGTTAAACTCCTATCGTAAAACCAAGGTGAATTACCTTGATAGCTTTATCCAATTCTTCACCAGATTAACGTTTAAACAAACGGTATAAATAGAACCTGTTGTGAAGCCTTCTGGGTTACGCATGCGCAGTGCTGGCCGGATCTGGCTGGGAATCCGGGCAGTCCATTCAACAAGACACAGGGCAAAGCTCACCAGCGCATTCACAGACCGTTCTTCGCTTGCAGCCACAATTTCTGCAGATGAAAACTGCGTCCGATCATTTGCAAAATGTGCCCGGATTACATGTTAAATGGGATTAACTAAAGTATCTCCAGCTGAGCCTCAATGCTACTTTACTGGCACTCAACCCCTGGACGCCGCGATCTCCAACCGGGAAGCGAAGCCCAAACCATCTCACTTTGGCCGGTGGATGTCTGGAAGGTACAAACTATTAACTCCGCCACTCTCTCTCTCTCTCTCTCCCTCCTCCAACTTGACCAACCTCGAGTTGGACCTAAACACTAAATGTGCTTAAAGAATAATAAATTGGTCACTTCAACCCATGACTGTTTGTGTGTGGGGTGGGGGGAATGCTGCTGTACGCAATCAGCTGCTGTGTTTCGCTCTCCCACAAATATACAGTCAATTCGCTTTACAGTACATTCTGTGAAGCGCTTTGAGACGTCTAGAAGGCGTGAAAAGCCGCGATATCAAATGCAAGGATTATTATTATTATTATTATAACGCTAGTATCTGACGTAGTGCCTTATCACGTCACTGAAACCGTCTCGAAGCGCTTCACAGCATTTTACTGTAACGTGTAGTGGCTGTATATTTTGTAGTTGAACGAGGCAGACAATTTCACAACTTTTCATGAAAATAATATTTGTTTTATTGTGGGTGGGTGGAGTTGTGGGGGTGGGGGGAGGTGGGGTTGTAGGGTGGTTGGTGGTGGGAGAGAACTCTTTTTGTCAGATTCTCATCCGCCCACCCCAAAAATATTTTGCCGTTGAGTTCACTTTCCCTGTACTCCCTGCCCCCCCCCCCCCCCCACCCCCCCCCCCCCGCCCGCCTCTCCGCCCGTGCACGGATTTGACGACGACAGAAAATTTCAGAGTAAATCCGCAGGTCAGGCTGTGTAGGTCGTTGGAAATTATCCGTCACTTAAAAGGATTTACCCATCTCCTCGCTCAGGTGAGCATAACCCGTACACTGCGAGGTGATGACTGAGGGAACTGTCCTAAGTGCTGAAACCCTATGCAAAGTCTTAGCCAAATACCTTTTGAGATGAACATATTTTTTGGATCCGACCCTCGACACAGAAAGGGAGAGGCGAGCAACAGGAACGTGCGTTAGTAACTGTACCTGGTGAAAGTCTTTAGGATTTCGCTCGCGTGTTAGGATTTAGTCAGATTAGTCTTCAATGTCTTAGTTAAAGTAGCACGAGTTAAATTGGGAACGGGGAGAAAGTAAGCAAAGCCCCTGATTTCCTCGGCCTTGTTCAAATCAAAAAACAGTGAGTGCGGTATCTACCTTCGCCTAACGGATCAGTCGCAAAAGGCGACAGCCAAAGCGCGACGGGGAACTTGGTTTGGACCGTTCTCCCCGGGCCAAACAGTGTTGTTGACACACTTACAGGGATCTAGCTGGCTTTAATGAGATTACAGTTCTGTGTCAGTGATTAGAAAAGCCATAGCTGTAAAGCAATCATCGATTGTGAACTAATTCAAACTGTAACAAAGTTCTCATCAAGTGAATCAAACCTCCGATGGTCCTTTACTAATTGCTCCTTTTCCAAAAGCCTCGCGTGTTTGAGAATAATAACATTTTTATACAGTTGGTATATAACGGGATTGCTGTAATAAGAGAGATTAACTGCAAATATTTCCAACCCCCAAATTTAATGGATCATCATCGGGGCAAAATGTGAAATGTTTGCCATTTGGTGTTTGCCTGAACGATTTTGACGCCTTCAAACTGCACAGACACTGCACACTTTAGTGTATACCTTGAATTTCTAGATTCAGATTCATCCTCATCGTCATCGAAAGGCACTTGTATCAAATACAGCGCAAGGATTAATGTCTAACCAAACCAAAATCTGGTTAAAACATTGAACTGTACGGAAACCAATTTTAGTTTGTGAGTGCATTCAGCCAAAATCCAGGCAGTGGGTTTGTGGGGTGATGAGGCTGACATCACTGTGGACGAAATGCTAAAAGCCAAGATCCCATCTGTGACTGTTTGGGGCATTAGCCAGCGGGAAACACTGAAAATATATGTGTTGGATATTGGTGCGAGTAATGTCTGTGTCTCTGTCTGTCCGTCCGTTTGTGTCATACGCAGAGATCTACCTCAATTGTTTCCGCAAGAGTTTGGATTGACTCGTCCCTACTGACCCGGGCTGCCGAAGGATTGCAATGCTCCCCCATTCCTCTCATTTCCACAGCTTTGTATTGAGACTATCCAACCATCCGCGATGGAATGACCCAAAGGACCAACGCTTATCCCCTTTCGCGCTCCTCGCCCTTCCTGCTGTATTGGGTCCTGTTGGTGGCGTTGACCGTTCCTCGCTCCGTCCATTGTAGAACATACAAGCTCGGGTGGTGGGACCTTGGGCTTGTGACCCTCTTTTTGCCAAAGCTCTGCCGAAGGCTGCCGTCCAGCTTGCCGTCGACCGGATCAGGAGAGACTCCTCTCTGAACCTGGGCGCTCGCCTGGATTACGTGATACTGAATGAGGACTGCCAAACCTCCAAGGCTCTGTCGGCTTTCCTGCGCTTCTCGGAACTGGCTTCCGGGTTCGTCGGCCCCACCAATCCCGGCTACTGCGAAGCCGCCTCGCTTCTGGGCAAGAACTGGGACAGGGCGGTCTTCTCGTGGGCTTGCGCGAACCACGAACTGGATGAGGCCTCCAGATACCCCACCTTCGTGAGGACCTTGCCCTCGCCCGCCCGAGTGCTGCTCGGCGTGATGAAGTACTTCCGATGGGCCCACCTGGCCATCGTCTCCTCGGACCAGGACGTTTGGGCGGACACGGCCGACAAGCTGGCCGCCGCCTTCAGGAGCCAGGGCCTGCCCGTGGGGGCCGTGGTGTCGATGGGCAGGGAGCCCAAGAGCGTCAGGCGAGCTCTGAGGAGGATCAGGAGAGTCGACAAACTCTCGAGTACGTATGACTGTCCTCTGGTTGCGATTGGAAACCCTTCTCCTTCTCTGGCCATGCCTAGTAAAGAACTTGTCACTCTTTTCGATGAGACGTTTGTTTGTGCAAAATAATCCTAGACGTTGACCGATAGCAACTTTTAAAAGAGAGTTAGATGTTTATTTGGGGAGGACA
>CM068754.1:18315278-18368115 GCA_035084275.1 Hydrolagus colliei
TGGTGGAGGGTGGAGAGATTGAGAGAAAGGGTGAAAGAGAGAGGTCGTGCCCACACCATCACACCCACAGGGATGCGAGGCAGGGCTATCTCCATCTCTCCGTACTGTGTGTACAATGGTGGCAGCAGAGAGCCAGGCAGTGTCTGGCCCAGAGCAGGGCCGGAGGCTGTGTGTGTGTGTGTGTGTGTGTGAGATGGGGACAGGGAGCAGTCCTGACAGGGACATGTTACTGTCACAGTGATGTCCCGGGAGATACCCCCTTTCCGCACCGAATCCACAACACAGGGATTGAAAGAGGCCATTCAGCCCCTCGAGCCTGTTCCATTAGTCCATCGGGAACCTGGCTGATCTGCGCCTTCACTCCTGTTGAGGAGCCAACTTCACCTTATAAAAACATATGGAAAAAACAACAGTATTCGATAGAGCCTGGCTTTAAGAATTATCCACAATTCCTCCTGATGTTAATGTCTCACACACTCTGAGATGGACAGAGCGAGGGAGGGGTGGGGGGGGGTGCAGGGGTCACAGAGGGTTCTAGAGACAAGACAGACAGGACAAGACCACCCCCACCCCCCACAGAGGCTATGTGTTTGCTGTAGCTGAGAGGAGGAGTGGGGGGGGGGAAGGAGATGACCATGAGAGGAGACGAGGTTTACATTGACTGGTGTCGCTGGTCACGGACAGTCACAAACAGGGACTACACGGGAACAATGGGCTGAAGCAAAGCCTGAGTCTGCGGAGCCAGCTGTACAGGCAGACAAAGCCCCCTCTCACACAGCCCAGGGCAATCGCACGTCACTGAGGAGACACACACACACACACACACACACACACACACAGCATCTCAGTCAGGGCCAGAGCCACAGCTCATAGCCAGGTACACAGACAGACACACACACACACACACAACAACAACAACAAAATGACACTTGTATAGCGCCTTTCATGTCAGAAGGATATCCCAAGGCGCTGGCCAAGGCACACACACACACACACACACACACACACAGACAGACAGACAGACAGACAGACAGACAGGTATCCTGACTCCACACACCGTTGACCCGGCAGTGAGTAGGAACTTGGTTGTCAGTCGATTGGCAGAGTCCCTTTCTGTGGGTCCCTCCCCCCCCAAAAAAAATATAATAATAATTAATAACGATAATGTGGTCACTCGAACCTCGACTGTTTGTGGGATGTTGCAATTGGCTGTCGACCACGAAGTCACATCATTTAATTCACTTTAATAATATATTATGTGAAGCGCTGGGACGATGTGATAACTGTACATCCAAAGTTAGATCCCGATCCACCGTTTGCTCACCTGTTCGTGTGCGTCCCTGGCCGGCATCACCTCCGGCGCTGGCGCTGGGTCTAACCGGAGATTGTCACCGGCTGCCAGTGACTGTTTGGAGACGGGAGAGTTTTATTCAGTCAAACCTAACTGCGCTGACACACATCAAAGCAATCTCACTAGAGCAACCGTAATAATACATAATAATAATAATAATAATCCTGGCATTTGATGTAGTGCCATATTATGTCACAGAATTCCACTGTAAAGTGCAACGTTTATACACATTTATGTTGCGCCCACATTTACACAGTCAATTAATTCACTTTTCAGTGTATTCTGTGACGCTTTGAGACGTCTGCAAGAATGTGAAAAGCTACTATATCAAAGGCAAGGATTATTATATTATTATATTATTATATCATTGTATTATTGTATTATTGTATTATTATATTATAATATAATATTATTTTTATTCTTTTATTATAAAGTACAGTGACTGTGTGGTCTGTGTGCAAACCGCAGCTGCCAGTTATCACAGCAGCGTCTGTCCTACAAACAGCCAGTGGGTTGAGTGACCACATTTATTTTGGAGGGTGGGGCGTGTGTGTGTGTGTCGGGGGGGTATTGTTGGCCTGGACAACAGGAGAGAGAGAGAGAGAGATTGACTTCTCTATTGGAATACTGTAGTGCCATTGGGAATCTGCAGGAAACCACCTGAGAGAGGGCAGACGGGACCTTGATTTAATGTCTCATTGGCAAACGGTACCTCAGCCCCCACTCCCCACCCCACTCCCCCCCACCCACCTCCTCCCCGAGTCAGTGTCATCTTAAAATGTCATTCCAAATCCCGACGTGTTATCTCCAAATTCCTTTATGTGTCTCAGCGCCCGAGACAGTACAGATTAGACGAGAGAGGGAGGGAGGGAGGGAGGGATGCTGGCTTTGTTAACTCTGCCTCACGTCACCTCCTCAATGTACCAGGAAAGTAGCTTTAGTTCTTAACGCAAATCCCTCAAGTCACTCTTTGAGCTGTCACCCCACCCCTCCCTCCCCTCTGTACCTGAGCCCAGCCAACGCTCACACACCATAATAACCCTGACTGTGCCCATCTAGTGAGGATCATGTCCCGTCTCCCCCCCCACCCCCCCACCAACCCCGCACCGCCCCGACCCAGGCAATAGCCAGACTCCCCCCACCACACACAGGCACACACCCCTGATGCACTGCACCACTCCCCAGCGACAAACTGGCCGGCTGCAGTCTCACACACAAGCAGCCAGTCATACATACACACACATATATGCAATTATACCAGCCAGTTCATCAGTCTCACCCCCTACCCACCCACACACCCATACACATATATCACCCCCTCCCCCCGCCCAAACGCACACATACCCCCACACACTCACACATACACCCCTCACCCAAACACACACACACACATACCTACAGACCCAGCAGAATCCCAGGCCGGGTGTGGGCAGCTGATGAACATACCTGATCACAAGGTGCCACAGCAGAGGACATCTTGGAGGAGCTGATGTGTCAGGGTGAGAGTGAGAGAGAGAGAGATAGAGAGTGAGACAGAGAGAGTGAAAGTGTGACAGAGAGAGAGAGAGAGATAGGAGGGACAAGGAGGGAACCCTGGCTCCCAAACCCGCACAGCTGTGATCTGCGTTTAAACAGCAACAAACCTGCCTCTCTATCTGTGTCTCTCACACAGAGAGAGGCTGAGCCAGGCTGTCAGCCTGCCGGAGTGGGGGGGTAAGTGAGGGGGGGGGGGGGGGGGGAGTAATGCCAGGACAAACGTCTGTATGTGTGTGTCACTGGTTGGGGGCGTCCCCCGGTCTGCTCACACACTTCACAACAGTCACAAGGTTTCACAGTGAAAATAGCCCCCCCCCCCCATCTCCCCCCCCCCACCCCCAGGGACACTGATTGGCCAGAGATCCAGTTATACTTCTCTCTGTCTCCCTTCTGGGTCTATGCTTTGGCTGCCAACAATTACAACAACTTGCATTTATGTTCAGTATCTTACGTAGGATAGCGCCCCAGAGCGCTCGTTACTGTATAATAATAATAATCATCCTTGTATTTGCTATCGCGGCTTTCCACGTCTTTCTAGACCGTGTCTCCAAACGCTTCACAGAATAGACTGTAAAGGGAATTGACTGTATATTTGTGGGCGAAACACGGCAGCCATTGCGCACAGCAGCGTCCCACCCCCCCCACAAACAGTCGTGGGTTGAGTGACCAAATTATTATTATGATTGTGGATCAGCGTTACATGGGGTGGGGGGGGGGGGAGTGGGGGGGGGGGGGGGGTCACAGCCTAACCTTGATCGTTCGGATACAGTTTACAGTTGGGGGTGAGGTTACAGGATAAGTATTAGACCCCCCCCCCCCTCACCCAGGCGGCAAGTTTGCCAAGGCTTCAGGTACAGGATGGATTGAGCTGAGGACCCCTCCCCACCCACACTGGGCAGGTGGGCAAGCAGGCAGGCTGCCGGGGCTACCAGCCACCGGGGGCGCTGTTCTGGGAGAGCAGCCAGGAAACCGGCTCAGACACCTGGAGATATAAACAGCCGGAGTCCTGCTCCTGTCTGCTCCGAGCTGGGATTTCCGGCGCATTCCCAACGCCTGTGCGTCATCACCGCCCACAAAAACACACAGTCACTACACTTCACAGTACCTCCAGTGCAGCCCTCGGAGACTGACTGACTCCAGGGGACTGCGTGAGTCAGGGTGAGGCTGGTTATTGTACGATGTGATTAATGCAATCAACAACAACAACAACTCGCACTTTTATACTGTCTGGCGGTGTGTGTCTCTGTGGGGGAGCCTGACTCCGAGCTGTGCGGGGGGGGGGGGGGGGGGGAGCAAGTCCAAGAGGAGCAAGGTTAAACATGACAGTAATCCTGGGGGGAGGGACTGTTGGGGGAGGCGCGGAATGGTAGGTGGGAGGGGCTCTGGGTGGGGGTAATGAATTTGAGGAGGAACCAAGCAGCCGGGAGCTGTTGCCGGGGGGGGAGCTGTAGCTGCTGCACCGCAGTGACTGGACAGTGATTTATTTTGTGAAACATTGTTTTTGGGGAAAAACCCGTTTAATTCACAGATTGTGAGAATCGGGGAACCTGGTGAGGGGGGGAGGGCAGTCATCCTCCCACTCAGCTCCTGTTAACCTGGCAGCCAAGGCCCCGACTAACTAACAAGGTAACTAACTAACTAACTGGGGGGAGGGCATTGGCGGGACAACTTGGCCTGTCTCTCTCGGTGGCCAAGTTAAGGTTACCCCCGTCGCTCTCTCTCCCCCCGCCCTCTGCCGCTGCTCTCTCCCCCCCCCCCCCCCCCCCCCCTCTGCCGCTGCTCTCTCCCCCCCCCCCCCCCCCCCCCTCTGCCGCTGCTCTCTCTCCCCCCCCCCCCCCCCCCCCTCTGCCGCTGCTCTCTCTCCCCCCTCTGCCGCTGCTCTCTCTCCCCCCCCCCCCCCTCTGCCGCTGCTCTCTCCCCCCCCCCCCCCCCCCCCCTCTGCCGCTGCTCTCTCTCCCCCCTCTGCCGCTGCTCTCTCCCCCCCCCCCCCCTCTGCCGCTGCTCTCTCCCCCCCCCCCCCCCCTCTGCCGCTGCTCTCCCTCTCCCGGTCTCCCCTCCCCTTCCCCCGCTCTCCCCCTCTCCCGCTGCGACGAAGCGATCTCCCCGTGACTGTGACTGTGTTTCAGGCCATGAGCGAGGGCTGGACGCCGATCGCCAAGCGCTACACGCCGCTGAGGGCCGGAAGCATCGATGGGACGGACGAGGAGCCTCACGACCGGGCCGTGTCGCGGGCCATGGCCTCCAACTACCGGCCCAACAAGGGGGTGGCGGGCGACCCGCAGCTCACCCTGTTCGTGGCCAGACTGAATCCCCAGACCACGGAGGAGAAGCTGAGGAGACGTTCTCCCGGTTCGGGGACGTGAGGAGGGTCCGGCTGGTCCGGGACTTGGTCACCGGCTTCTCCAAATGTTACGGCTTCATCGAGTACCGGGAGGAGCGCTCCCTGGGGAAGGCGCACCGGGACGCCAACAAACTGCTTCTGGATCAACACGAGGTGTTCGTGGACTTTGAGCTGGAGCGGGCGCTGAGCGGGTGGGTCCCCCGCAGGTTCGGGGGCGGCCTGGGGGGTAAGAAGGAGTCCGGCCAGCTGAGGTTCGGGGGCCGAGATAGGCCCTTCAGGAAACCCATTCACCTCCCCGCCCTGTACGCGGAGGGGGCGGCGGGCAAGCACCGGGGGCCTCGGCCGGGGTTCAGGGACGGTTGGCAACGGGATCGGGAGAGAGACAGGGAAAGAGACAGGGAGAGAGACGGAGATGGAGACAGAGATGGAGGCAGGGACAGGCAGAGAGAGCGGGAAGGGAAAGGGAGGAACGGGAAGAGGAAAGGGAAAAGCGGGTTGGAGAGAGGGAGCGACACAGAAACAAGGAGCGGCACCGGGAGGAAGGCAGACACCGACACAGACAGAAAGCCGACTCAAGATAAGGGGGGCGGGGGGGGGGAGGGCCTGTGGGAGTCTCCGCGGGGACTGCCCGGCCCGTCCCAACACAACCGTCCCCAGCTCGGGTCTGACACAGCGACTGTCCAGCGCCTTGGGACGTCCTCCTGACGTGAGAGCTCTGTCTGTACGAGTGTCATGTTGTTGTTGTTAGCCGCGCCTGGGTTGATGGAATCCCTGAGTTGCTCCCACGCCTCACGGCCGCGTTTGTTTACAGACAGTCACTACACTCCCCGGGCGATCTGTCCCTGGGACTCTCCGCCAGTGGCCTGGGGGGTGGGCAGGATGAAGAAGAGTAGGAAAATTTGTGATCTGAAGTTGGGAATTAAAGATTGGAAGCAAAGTATTGGAACAGAGACACAGAGAGAGATGGTGGTTTGTTCCTAACTATCACATCTCCCAAGTTAAATCTATTAATAAAAATATTATTATTACGAAGTCGCGTTCACCTGATTTGCTGTTTGATGGACAGACACCGATACAAATCAATTTGTTCCAGTGCCAAAGGGAGATGCGGGTTTTCAGCAAGTTCCCGTTTGATCCGCGGATTTTTAAACGAAGACAAACCAGTTCCATTGTGTTATGATGTTTTATTAACATTCCAATCTAATCCCGACTAAATAAAATAGCACTAAAAAAAATTACATCCGCCAATTTTATACAATATGATACAGACAGTTTGACATATATATATACACACATAACTACAGACACAAACCAGGCTGGATCTGTACAGCCGTCGGCTGCATAGGCACTGTGATCATGGAGCTCAAACTAATATAGAATAGATATATATATATGTAAAATAGTCTTCACTTCTGTAGAAATATTTACAATAATGACTAGTTCTCACAAATAGTTCTTTCCTCAAAATATTTCTCTAATTATTGGTGGGGGGGGGGGGGGGGGGCTGTGTAGGGTAGGACCTGGGGAGTGAAGGCAGGGGGAGGGGGGGGTGGTAGGGAATGGGGGCTGGGCTCATAACACAGTCCACTCGTGTGGGGATTAACCCCCTCCCCCAAAAATAACAGTGAGTGTCCCACACGCTTCCATTTATGTTAACGGAGGTAAATGGTCTGATACATTTCCTGTTAAACCCTCACTCTCCCCCCCCCCCCACCCCATCCTATGCAGAACATATCACTTTACAAACAAGAACAGAAGTTGCTGGGGAAACTCAGCAGGTCAGGCAGCATCCATGGAGAGAGGAAAGTGAGTCAATGTTTCGGGTCCACGCACCTTTGATCTGAAAAGTTGACTCGCTTCTCTCTCTCTCTCTCTCTCTCTCCATGGGTGCTGCCTGACCCCCTGAGTTTCCCCAGCAGCTTCTGTTTGAGTTTCAGGTTTCCAGCGTCTACAGTGTTTTGTGTTTGATCACTTTACGATGTGCGTTAGGACTAACGTCCCTCCTCCTCCTCCTCCTCCGCCCCCCCCCCCCCCCCCCTCCCATCACAGAGTAAAACAGTCAGGGCCGGGGGTGGGGTGGGGCAAACACATCCACATAAACACACACAGCATTTTACACAATAACCGTATACTGATATAATACTGATATAACTGCCCAAACCCCGCTACTGGGGCAGTCCACTGACCACCCCCCCCCACACCACCCAGGGGCCGGTCACGGGGAGGAGGGAGGGTGGGTGGCAGGGCAGTGTGTGTGAGAGACGGGGGGGGGGGGGGGGGGGGGGGCTCTCCCTGAGGCAGACACCGAAGGAGAGCAGCAGCTTTAAGTTGTAGTAAATCGGCAGCCGGGGGAGGGGAGGGCTGTAGAGAAGGTAAACCTGGGGGGGGAGAAACTGACTGATCGAGCCTCCCCCCTACATGAGCCTTGTATATTACATGTGCATTCTGAATAGGACATTCACTCTGGCGGTTAGTGCCAGTCTCTGCGATACACCCATCAGTGCAGACCTGGGGAGTGACTGTGGGGGGGGGAGGGTCTGACACTGTCGTCTGGTGGTTGTGACTGTGGTGATAAAATAAGTTAAACGTTCCTGGGAAACACTTGTGATTAGATTACCGTGTGTTAGTGTGTGGCAGCCAGCCCAGCTCTGTGTAACGAGAGGCAGAAACTTGTCAGTCAAACCCCCCCACCCCCACCGCTGACAGACCAAAATTCTGCTCTGACTCCGCCAACTAAACCTAATGCCGGATAACAAGGTCAGTACAAACAGCTTTGCAAACCTGTGGAGAAGGGATTAATCCCCTCTAGCCACCCCCCCCCATTCCCCGCTCGGGGTTTAAACAGCAGAGGATTCCATGGTTTTGACGTCCAGGGACATGGTGGGTTTGGTATCCAGCAGTTTCTGTGTTTTCTCTGTGCTGCCAGTCTCGCCAGAACTGTGCTGGCCCTCCGAACTGTACCAGATTCCATATCCAAAGTAGATCAGGAAACCTGCGGGAAGGGAAGGCTGTGCAGTCAGACCAGAACTCCAGGGGGTCTCGTTCGTACCACCCACCTTCCCAATGAACCGTGATGTGTAGAGTTTCACAGCACAGGAACAGGCCATTCAGTCCATCCAGCCTGTGCCAACTCTCTGTGTTCAGGTCCCCCCCCCCCCACCCACCCCACTTTAACCCCTCCTCCCCCCCCCCCCCCCCCCCCCCCCGCCACACACACACACACACACAGACTCATGCATTCTAACTTCTCAAATATTTGACATTCCCTTTTAAAGCCTTAACGTTTCTTTACACTCAGCTGTTTGGTTGCGACATTCCACATTGTGTAAAAAATCCCCTCAAACCCCCTCTCTCCTCCCGCCCACCATCTCTCTCCTCCCCCCCCCCAACCCCTCTCCCCTTTCCCCCAATCCCCCACCCCCCCCCCCCCCACCACGGATCTTAATTTCAAGGGAAATATTTACCTAAAATCATCCAGACGCCAAAACGAGCCCAGGTGCCCAAATCCAGCATAACCATCAGATAGACATTGATAAAGATACTGCAGAGAGGCAGGACCGGGAGCAAAGGTACCTGCGCAACAGAGCAAACACTGAGCGAGCACGCACACACACACACACTGAGCACGCGCACACACACACACACTGAGCACGCGCACACACACACACACACACTGAGCACGCACACACACACAGTGAAACACTGAGCACGCACACACACAGTGAAACACAGCACATACACACACTGAGCACACGCACACACACACACACACTGAGCACGCACATACACACGCACACACACACACTGAGCATGCACACACACAGCATGCACACACACACACTGAGCACGCACACACACAGTGAAACACTGAGCATGCACGCACACACATACACACACACACACATGCACACACATAGCAAAAGTGAGCACTGAATACGCAGACCAGCTAAACACTGATCACCGCACACACATACACAGAAAAACACTGAACATTACGTGTGCACATGTTCACACACAACGGAGCGCATCGAGCCCCACAGACTCACGGAGAGGGAGAGGGGGAGATGGTGGGGAGAGAGAGAGAGGGGGAGAGGGTGGGGAGAGGGTCTAACCTTGAATGTGAGTGAGACATTGCTCTCGGGCTGTTTCCAGATGATGACTGTGATGACGACGGCGGCCAGGGCGAGCAGCAGGAAGACAGTGAGCCAGAGCGAGTGTCCTCCCAGGAGCTGCTCCACACGAGACGCCAGGATTATACACATGGCGGTCAGCACCAGGGCTGCGAGGGAAACACAGACTAACGTCAACACAGTCACAGTCACAATCCAGCTCTTTGCTAGAGCGCGAGAGACCAGCGGGCTCGAATCCACGCAGGTCAGGTCAGGTCAGGGCGAAACCTTGGGCGAGTTTCCTTAACTCCACACACACGCACACACACATTATTATTAATAATAATCTCTCCCTCCCCCCAAAAAAAAACACGACAATAAAAATTGGTCATTCTTCATTCACACACAGGATTCCCACGCAAACTCACACAGGATTCCCACGCAAACTCACACAGGATTCCCACGCAGATGTAGACGAGTTTCCCTGAGCGCTGGCTGGGGGTGGTGTTGTCCGGGTTGAACAGTTGTTTGAGGAGGGAGCTGTCCTTCGTGTTCTGGGCTGGGTCACTGGGCTCCAGCGTGGACTGTCCCTCTCCTAGCTGATTGGGCTGATACCTGCCAACAAAACACAGCCACCGGCGTCACTCCCACCACAGAGGCCCTGCAGGGTAGGGGCTCGCGCGCTCTCCTCACAGAGAACCCAGGGAGGGAGCGGGGGAGGGCATGATGGATGGACACTGACCTGAGGATGAGCACGCACACAGCCACCAGCGAGTAGGCCAGCAACGTTCCGATAGACATCAAGTCAACAAGGTCCCTCAGGTCAAACAGCAAGGCCATGACAGCTAGCGAAGACAGAGCAAATCAGGTCAGTGCTCACACTCACAGAGAATCAATCACAGGCCCTTCACACTCAACACAGTACAGCCTCCGCCACTCTCCCCCCACTCCACCTCCCCCCAACTCTCTCACTCATACACTCAACACAGAACAGCATCCGCCACTCCCCCACCCCACCCCACCTCCCCCCCAACTCTCTCACTCATACACTCAACACAGTACAGCCTCCGCCACTCCCCCCCCCCCCACCTCTCACTCACACACTCAGCACAGGCCCCATCACAAAAATATGGTTGAGCGGGGGCAGGAGAAGGGGGGCGGGGGGGGGGGGGAGAGGGAGCAGGAGGTGAGGGGGGGGGGGGGAGGGGTCAGACTCACCAGAGACGACGCCGGACACTATGGTGGCGTTGACCGGGGTCTTGGTTTTATTGTTCATTTTGCCGAGGAAACGGAACAGCAGCCCGTCCTCCGCCATGGCAAAGATCACCCGCGGCATCGGGAACATGGAACCCAGGAGGCTGCGGACAGAGGCGGAGGTCAGAGAGAGAGAGAGAGAGAGAGGTGGGAGTTGGGGGGGAGGAGGAGGGGGCTGGGAGTTAGTGAGAGAGAGAGAGAGAGAGAGATGGGGAGTGGGGCTGCCTACCTGGTGGACAGTGCACACAGAGACCCCATAGCCACGATGTACCGGGCTGGCTCCCAGCCCACGTACTGGAAGGCGGTGGGGAGGGGGCTCTCTTTGTTCAGCAGGTAGTAAGGCATCATGAGGGTCAGGGCGGCAGAGACCCCAAAGTAAGCCACAAAGCAGATGAGGAGCGAAGCCACGATCCCGATGGGAATGGATTTTTGCGGGTTTTTGGCTTCTTCGCCTGAAACACAAGGGAACGTAATGTAACCCCTGACCCACGATGTCCTCGCTCAGTCTACACCGAGGCTCCCCCCCAGCCCTGGGGGGAGAGGGGGGCACATAGTCAGAGACGCTGTCCTTCAGCTCCCGACCTGGGCCAATTCTAGACGGACATCAAAGATCCCGTGACACTGTTTAAAAATAGACGCGAGTTTCTCCCTCCCCCCCCCCCCCCGTCACCCCCCCCCCTCTCACCTGTGGTCGCGATGCAGTCGAACCCCACAAAGGCATAGAAGCAGGTGGCAGCTCCGGACAGAACCCCCACGAAGCCAAACGGGAGGAACCCCCCCGAGCCAAACTGCTCGAGTGTCTCTGTGGTGCCATTGCTGTCGGCAAGACAGACAGACAGACAGACACACAGACAGACAGACAGACACACACAGAGACAGACACACAGACAGACAAGAGTAAAGCTTGTGAGCACACCAACAACAATGTCATCCCCAAACCTTCCCCCCCAAGCCCCTGCCCTCCCCTCCAACACACACACACACACACACACACACAGACTCTCTCAGACAAGATCAGCCTCTCACGTTTCCTATTCAGCTGTTGTTGGCAAGTTCTAGGCTCAATGCCTGCTCTTCTCCTCTTACTCACTGACCCACTTTACTCCCCGTTACCTGCCACCCTCTCCCCACCCCCCCCACCCCCAGAAACATTACTACCGAAAGAATCAGAAGGGAGACGAGGAAAATGAAAATAAAAATCTTATTGTGGTCTGGAACGCAGAGTTGGAAGCTCATTAGATAATTACTCTCAAAAGGGAATTGCGTACGTACTTAACAAGCTCGTGTAGGGGTATTATAATAATAATAATAATCCTGGCGTTTGGGTATAATGGCTTTTCACATCTTATCAACTGTGTCTCAAAACGCTTCCAGAGAATATACTGTAAAGTGAATTGACCATATATATATATTTGTGGGAGAGCGAAACGCGGCAGCCGATTGCAAACAGCAGCGTCCCCCCCTCCCCACCCACCCCCCACACACACACACAAACAGCCGTGGGTTGGGCTAAGAGTGGGACCAATTGGTAACTCTAGTCGCTGTGAGGTTTTATGACTTCATGTGACGTCCGTCTCTTCTCTCCCACATTCCCCCCACTTTCCATTCCCCAGGCATTGAGTTCAACATCAGCCCAGACTGAAGACTGCTGCCCCCACAAACCCCCACCCCACTCCCCCCTCTCCCCTCGCCCCCCCCCCCCCCACCCAGGAGGCAGCACAGATCATCAGGCTTAGGCCTAACGGACTGCGCGAGAGGAACTCTGATCTTTCACCCACCAGTTGTCACAGAGTCGCCGGGTCTGGTTGTAATCGGCCTCCGACAGCTGCCAGTTTCTCACGTCTCCCTTCACGAAGCCGGTGATGATGACAAAGCCCAGGACCACCAGGTTAATGGCCGTGAAGACTTTGTTGACCAGCGCCGACTCGCTCACTCCGAATGCAAGGAGACCTGAGGCAAGACAGGTCACAGTCAGTCAGACCCGGGCCTCTCCTCTCCTCGCCTGCTCGGGGCTCGTCCCAAACTAGGAATTCCAGTCTCCAACCTTATTATTCTGACTGCCTCCCCACACCCTGCCCCCACTCACACTTACACACAGCCCCATCCCCACCCCCCTCCGACACACACACACACACACACATAAATCCTCGATGGCCCCTAGCTCTGAGAGACGGTGGGGCCTGTAGTTGGGGTGGGTGCTGTTGGGGTGGGTGCGGAGGGAGGCTGACCTGTGAGCAGCAGGATCAGGATGACAGCGAAGATGTCCGGGTATTTGGCCAGGACGCCAGGGAGGTTCATGTGAAGGTATTTCCCAAAAAAGGTGGAAATCCGCTGCTCGATCAGGTTGTCAAACGTAGAGCTCCAAGCCCGGCCCACACTGGCTGTGCCTGAGAACACACAGACACAGACATCAACACACAGTACACACACACACACAGCCATCCACCACACGCACACACAGCCATCAACATACAGTACACACACACAGCCATCAACGCACAGTACACACACACACACAGCCATCAACACACAGTACACACACACAGCCATCAACACACAGTACACACACACAGCCATCAACACACAGTACACACACACAGCCATCAACACACAGTACATGCACGCACACTCACAAAATAGCCACCACAAACAGCTTCCTCGCACACACATACACTGAACACAGTGTGAACACATACATACATGTTCACTCACGTGTACACATGTTTACAAGGTTTACACAGGAGGCTGTGACAGCCAGGTCTCAGCGGAGGAGGCTGTGGTGATAATGAGACACCGAGGGACACACTTACCCAGGACGTACGATAAGATTAAATTCCAGCCGGTGATGAAGGCCCAGATCTCACCCACGGTCACGTAGCTGTACAGGTAAGCGGAGCCCGTCTTGGGAACCCTGGCCCCGAACTCCGCGTAACACAGCCCAGCGAGCACGGAGGCCAGCGCCGCGATTAGAAAACACAGGACAATGGCGGGACCGGCCTTGTCCCTGGCTACCTCCCCGGCGAGGACGTAGACGCCAGCTCCCAGGGTACTGCCCACACCCAGAGCCACCAGGTCCAGCGTGGTCAGGCATCGGGCAAAGCGCGACTCGTCCAAGGAGCAGTCCACCACCCGCCTGCGGATCAGCTTCCTCGCAAAACTCTCAATGGACTTGCTCGGCATTTCAGTAGCACAACCTGCCCGGCAGAGAAGGGTGACATCGTTTTCAGTGACGCAGTTCCCACCAGCAAAGCCCTTATCTGATCAGTCGGTGTGTGTGTGCACTCACCCCACCACCCACCACCCCCACCCCCACCCAAGCCCCCACACCCCCGCCAAGGTCACTGAGTGAGTGGATCATATGTAATCGCTGACTCGACAATCACACCGCTTCTCTCTCTCTCTCAAGAGAAATAAACACGGGATTCATTGATAAAAAGACTTGTGAACCTCAGTAATCTCGTCACTGCGTCTGCGACTTTCCAGATTTAGATGGGATTACAACACAGGCAATTGAGAAAGTCCTGACTAACAATGGGGCGCAGTGTGAGACCAGGGAACGATAACAGGAGGCAAATGTGAGGCTCTGTAATCGCTTTAACCCCGCCCCCCCCCCCCCCTCTCACTCCCATCGGCCACTGGCTCGCACCCTCACTGGCTCTGCACTCACTCCCCGCTCTTGTTCAGTATAAATAGTGACCTCATCAACTGAAGTGCCAAACAACAACAACAACAACGACAACATCCCGTGTGGCGGAGTCTGGCAAATTGTAGCGCTCCCTCCCACCCCCCCCCCCAACATACACACACCCACACCCCACCCCCCCCTCCACATACACACACCCCCCACCACACACACACACCCCCCACCACACACACCCCCAGCTCTGCACTGGATCATCAGCCTTGACTGCAACTTCAAGGTTCATGATGTGGGCTTGAGGACACACACTGTGGACTCAAATAGGAAGGGAGGGAGGGAGGGAGGGAGGGCGTGTTACTCGCTGAACCGGGCTGTCAACTCCAGCGTTCGTTTGAACACAAGGTGTTGGTGTCGGTTCCAAATTGGCACAAGACCGATCAGCTGCTCCACAGCACAAGCTACAGACCCACGGAACCAGTTAGTTTTAATTGAGAGCTGCGGGGAGGACACTGTACTGTACACTGTGGATCCGAGCCAGAGCAAGTTGGGAAGGAAAGAAGGTAAAACAAAGTGTATTATCTCGCTCGCCAGCCCAGGCTCCAGATCCCACACTGTGTTAGTTACTGACCTCGCGTAACGCAGCTCGCCACCCAGTCGTTTGTTCCCGGTGACACACACACTCTCTCTCTCACACACACACACACACACACACACACACAGAGTGGTAACTAAAGACGTGCACACACAGCCCCATCATTACACACGCATTACTCCCTGCCTTGAATACACACGCCCTGGCTCTCCTGACTGTTGTACCAACAATAATTATCCACCTTAAACCTCACTCCACGCGCCTAATAATAATAATCCCTCCAAAAAAAAACACAATAATAAAATTGGTCGTTTCAACCCACGACTGTGTGTGTGTGGTGGGGGGCGGGGGAGACGCTGCTGTGCGCGATTGGCCGCTGCCGCGTTTCGCCCACAAATACGCAAATACAGTCAATTCACTTGACAGTATATTCTGTGAAGCGCTTTGGGACGTCGATGAGATGTGAAAAGCCGCGATATCAAATGCCAGGATTATTATTACCTTTCAATTACCTACGTTAAACCTCGCTCACTGGCTCGCTGGCTCCTCAGCTCAATGTTTTCCCAAGCACTAATCTCGGCCCACCAGTGACTTTGTGGCTGCTCCCACCCAACCGGTGACCTATGGCCAGGGAATCACTTGCTGTGAGTGAGCGGTTGGGATGAGGGCAGTTTCCTGCTGCAGATACATACTCTGTGTATATATAGTCACCAGGAAGAGGAACAAGAGCTGATATATTCCACTCCGCTCCTAACCCCAAAGTCATTGTGTCACCACGTTTCCTCCAAACCATTTCTGCCCCCGACACTGCTCTGATTTCACTTCCTCCTCGGCTGACAATGAATCAGTCTGTTTTCCCCCCACCCTTACAATTGTTTCATCAGAAATGAACGAATCAAATTTCGCTTGTGTAACCTGGGCCGGGAAGGCCGAGGGTGTGGCAGGCATCTCTCTCTCTCTCTGTTCAGGGAATCAAAGCACAGCCTTTGGCTTCGTGTTTTGTTTTGATCAGCTGGTGTCTGAGCCACAGATCTCTGGAAACCCGTCACTGTGCGTGTGCTGTGTGCTCAGGAATATTGAAACCAGACAGACTTGACTTCTACATATTTATACCGCCTACACTTGGGAATTTCCCTGGTGTCTGGATGAAAATACACACTCGCGCTCTCCGGAGGGACGTATATATCCTGCTTACCCAATTCTGGAAAGTATCAGACGCACGTTTGATGAGAGTCAGGCTTGGAGGTAACTGTCTAAGCAGCTTTTAAAACCACATTGCGAGTCGTTTTTAAAATGGTACAGTGTGTTATGAGGCTGAGACCGGGTGGAATTTCAGGCAACAGGACAAGGAAGCAAGAAGAAATATGAGATTAAAAAAAAACACTTACCGTATGTTATCAACCTGATATTCCCACTAATCTGAACTTCCTGCTTCACACCAGGAAACAATAACCTAAATACATCAAACTATTTAACCTTGTCTCACAAAGTCACTCTCCCAGGCAGAAAAGGGTGTCACGGACACACTGACCTCCTTCTGTGCAGTAAAATAACTGTACGACTTGTAGACTTGATATTAATCAGGAGTGTGACAGCGGAGAGTGGTTTCCCCCCACCCCACCCTCCGACCCGGGCACTGAGACCAGACCCAACCCAACCCAGCCAGACTCCTCTCCCGGCTCAGATCAGTGACTCAACCCCGAGTCCTTGTGGGACAGAGTCTTACGGGGTTAGGGCTGCAGGACAGAGAAAGAGGCAGACAGCCCTGGGTTTGTTTAGAAGAATAAGCGGGTGACGGGCAGAGAGGGGAACGGGGGAAAATTGGGCTTAAAATTGACCAGCCGTGTTTTAGGTCTGCTTCTGGAAAGTCAATGAGTCAGGAATCTGGGACATGTTGGTATTCCAGTGGGTAAGTGTGGCTCTCAGCTCCTGAGCTGACTCAAGGGTTTGAACTGACTGATCAGCTCTTGGGGGTTATGAATGTGTGGAAAAGGGAGAGAGGGAGGAAGGGAGGGAGGGGGAGGGAGGGTAGGTGATGGAGGGAGGGAAGGAGGGAGGACAGGTGATGGAGGGAGGGAGGGACGGTGATGGAGGGGAGCTGACTAGAGGTAGCTAATCAGAGAGCCAGGTTGTACTGTTTGAGATCCTGGCTTCTGCTGCTCATTTGGACAGGAACAGTGACAGCCCCTGAAGCCTGCTCTGTCTCGCCTCACTGTTAGATCATGGCTGATCTGCACCTCGCCCCAAAGCCCTCGATATTCTGACGCAGACCCCGAACGTGCGAATTCCTCACCGGGTAACTATAACAACACGACTGGAGCCCACCCATCCCCCCCACCCCCACCACCCCCGGAGCTGGGCCCTGCCAGGGAATGTCATGTGAGAGGACATTAAGCCGGATGCCAATTAACTTGCTTTCATTAGTTGTGAAACAGGTTTTTTTTCTCTTGCTATTAATAAGAAGCCAAAGCGAGTTTTCCATTCCCAGCAATCGGATCAAATGGGAAAAGTGTGAACAGCCAGGAACTGTCAGTGTAGCCTCTAGTTGGGGGGGGGGGGAGATGGGGGGGGGGAGTTTGAAGAGCTGTTAACCCTAATACTCCCACTGGATCACATGCTAGGGCTCACATGCATACACACACACACATACGGAGGTCAGTTCAGTTCATCTCCTTTTACACTCACACAACAATCTGTCCATTTACTGACTGAACAAATCGTGATCAAACGGTGAGAATGAAGCCGCTGAACGTGTAAATCTGCCTCCCTCCAGCACCAGACACCAAACACACCACACAGACTGACCTACGTCAGGGGGGGTGGGGGGAGGAACGGAGGCAAGTTGGGATATTCCTTCCCGAGTGCTTGTGAAGTCTAGACTTGGCGCACACAGTGGGCGCCAACTGTGATGGAATGTGTGTGTGTGTGTGTGTGTAGACACAACAACAACAACATGACACTTGTATAGCATCTTGGGGTGACCGATGGGACAGTCGAAGAGGATGATTTGAAGCAGGCCAGGAAGGAGGTCGGGAAGGAGGCCAGCGAGTAGGCCAGGGAGGAGTGGGGGGGGGGGGGCGGGGGCGAGGCGGAGGGATTGCAGAATGAAGTTCCAGAGGTTGTGGGGGTAGAGTGGCTGGAGGCTGTGTCCCTGCTATGGGCAACATGGAAGATGGGTTACAGGGGTTCGGAAAGGGAATGGCGAGAGAGAGAAAGGAGCGAAGCTGTGTGTATGCGTGCCTGTGTGTGCGTATTCGTGCCTGTGTGCGCGTGTATATACTCGTGCCTGTGTGTTGCATGCGGAGAGCCTTTGATGTTTCAGCAGCCCAGGCACACCCAGCAATCAACTTGGGCGAGGATAGCAACTCGTGCCAAGGAATGATGAGTTCCCACCCAGCAAGAACAGAAAATTGGAAGAGAGCGAGAGAATTCTCTTCTATACATAATTAATAAAATCCTTTCGTTTGATATAGCGCCTTATCACATCTGCAAGACATCGCAAATCGCTTTACGTGATACACAGTACTGTCAAGTGAATTGACTGGATATTTTGTGTGTGAAACTCGGCAACCGACTGCGCACAGCGGCGTCCCCCACAAAACAGCCGTGGGTCGAGGGGACGTCAATTATTATTACTTTTATTTTTATGTTGATAAAACGTTCTAGAAAAAAATAAAGGGAGAGGCTGAGAGTCAGCGGAGTTAATGTTTGTCTTTTTCGCAAGAGCGGGCTGCAGAAATTCCCACACGTCATCTCCAGAAGAGATGAAATTGACTAATTTCGGTTCAAAGCACAATCAGCGCTCGGCGAGCGGAGAAAAGCAGAAACATCTCCTGCCAGGATGACGAGCCCAGGGAGCCAGAGCAGCTGTTATCAGCGTTCATTTAAAAGTTAATGTTTTCATTATACCCAGTTTGTGACTCAGTTCCCACCACTGCCCGTTCAGTGAAGTGGCCACAGTTAGTTAGTTAGTTAGCTAGCTAGCTAGTTAGTTAGCTAGTTAGCTCCCAGCAAAGGAGCCAGAGCATGTCGCTGGCAGACAACCATGTGAGAGACTGAAGGGCCTCAGTGACTTCCAGAAACTAATAGCTTACTACCAGCCATCCTCGGTCCTCATCACATCCAGCGAAACACTTGGGAGGGCTAGACACGCAGCATGCATCAAGCTATCTGTTTAATCCTATCGCACTGGGAATGGCCGCCTCCGATAGTGGGCGATAAGCACCAGGATGAACTACTCAAGTCCAGGAGTGTTAACAATATACCCACAACACGCGCGCACACACACACAGAGCTAACCTGTGTATTCCCGGGACTGAGCGAGATGATAAGAGGGGAGATTATGCCCTGCCTGGTTTTGCAACCACACAAGCTCCGTATCACGTCTTTTGAGACGTCTCAAAGTGCTTCGCCGAATATACTGTAAAGTGTAGTGACTGTATGTTTCGAGGGTGAAACGAAGCACAGCAGCCAATTGCGCAGAGCAATGTCCTACATACACTACAAGCAAGTCATTGATTGAATGACCCCAAATTAGTATTACTTTCTAAGGGATTATAAACCCCAGAAAAGCGATCTGCCAATTAACTAATGCCTAGGTTCCTGCAACAACAACAACAACAATTTACATTTATAGAGCACCTTTCACGTCGGGAGGACGTCCCAAGGCAAGGTAAACAGAGGCGTGTGTATGGAATTAGAAAATTTACCTGAGTTTTCACACTCCCCGGGAATCAAACCCTGGTCCTCTGGTTTCCAGGCCAGTGCACTAACCAACACGCCACGGGATCCATTCAGGAGATGGCAGGATTAGGTTTGCGAGTGTTGAAATGAGAGGGTTTGCGAAGGAGTTGGCACCAGGGCAAACAGCAAAGCCAATGTTGGCTCAGTTCACCTCCCCCAACAGCCAGCCAGGCCAAAGCTGATGCAATACCAAAGCTGGTTTACTATACACACACACTGACTGACTGAACACAGACACTGTAATCACAACACAAACCCTGGACAAACGCTTACACTCACACACACTTTCACACAGATGGGTGAGTGGGGAGGGGTGGGGTGAGTTAGGAGACACTGATCCAAATGTCCCGTGGCACTATGTGGAAAGAAAGGGCAGTTTCTTTTTCTCTCTCTCTTTCTCACAGTGTTTCCTGGCCAACAATCTCCCCAAATAAAATTGATGGTTGTTTGAGGGACGTTGCTGTGCGTAAATTGGCTGCCACATTTCTCTGCGAATGCAGTCACTCCGCTTCACACTGCACTGTACCCCGTGAGGGAAGCACTTTGAGACATCGCGACGACGCGATGAGTTGGTGTATGAAATGGAAGGATTATTATGATTATTATTAAAATAGGAACAGTTCCTCCAGCCAATCTACTCTCACCGCAGCCTGTCATTTACCAGCTAACTCTACCCTAACTAACAATGTACACAAGTTAACAATCACCTCTTTGGTTTTACATTCTCTGCCTGCGTATAAACCTGGGACACATCAGGATAGAGGGATATGGGGCCAGGGAGGGTAATTGGAAATGGAGGCACAGATCAGCTATAATCTTACATAATATGGCAGAACAGGCTCAAGGGCTGAATAATAGTAATATTAATAATAATATTATTGGCATTTGATTTAGCGGCTTTTCACATCTTATCGACGTCTCAAAGCGCTTCACAGAATGTACAGTAAAGCAAATCTAGTGTATATTTGTGGGTGAATGCCTTCCCCCCTGTTCCTATGTTTTCCTATCTGACTTCTCACTGTTAAAAGGATTTATTTATACATTAACCTCCCACCCATTTTCAAGTCTCTCTGTTCCTTTCAAACTGTCCCCATCGAGGCAATACCCGCTCTCACCTCTCCTTCCTTCCAAAAGGTAAACATGAGAAGCTTGTTACCCATGAAACCAGACTCCACATCATCGATGTAATGGAGCAATTGCCCTCGATCCTGTTTACACCTGCGCCTGCCCACGGTCAGGAGAATCCGCACAATAGACTCCCTTAGTAACTGCATCAAAATATTTTTTTTTGAAAAACTGTACAAGATAATACTAATAATCCCTGTGTTATCCTGTCTCGGAAACCTCTCTACCCGCATCTCAGCCTCTCTCCCCCTTCTGTGATTTCTGAACCGAAAGAAAATGTTTACATTCAAGCAGGGACGGTAATGAGCAGGAACCCCCATCAGGTCACACTCCGGATCTCTCACTCCAAGTTTCTCCCCGATCAAATCAAAACACTTTGCTAAGCGTGTCTGTGTGTCTCTCTCTCTAATCTGTGTGTGAGGGTCTGTCGGTTTGTGTGTCTGTCTGTGTGTGTGTGTGTGAGGGTCTGTATGTTTGTGTGTCTGTGTGAAGGTCTATCTGTATGTGTGCGTGTGTGAGGGTCTGTCTGACGGTGTGTGAATGTGTGTGTGTATGGGGGTGACGTGTCTCTGGGTGTGATTAATGTCTGTCCCTCGGAGGGAGAGTAACTCTGACTGAAGCAGATGCCGTGTTATTGTGATGTCTAATCCGCGGTTTGGGCTAAAGCCACTTACTCACACTCATATCCACTCACACTCTCATACACACTCTCACTCTCACACACACTCACTCTCAGAAACACTATCTCTCACTCTCACACACACACACAGTCTCTCACACAAACACACACTCTCACACACACACTCACTCTCTCACACACACACACACACTCACTCTCTCACACACACTCACTCACACTCACTCTCTCACACACTCACTCACTCACTCTCTCACACAGACTTTCAGACAGACTCTCTCACTCACACTCACTCACTCGCACAGACTCAATTCACTCACAGACGTCCTCACACACACACTCATTCATTCACTCACACCTAAAACAGATTCACTCACACATACTCACTCATTCAGTCTTTCACACTCACTCACACACTCACTCACTCACTCGCACACACTCAGACTCACTCACACACACTCACGCACTCACACACGCAGCGTTATACACATGTATTACAATGATGCAACACACAGAGCTCTTGCAATACTTCCTCGGCGCCAATTTTGGGGCGAGAGGAGAGAGGGGGAGGGGGCGTGGGGGGAGAGGGGGGGGGTGGGGGGAAGGGGGAGATGGAGGGAGGGGGCAGCGGAAGAAGCCGGTGACCATTTATCTATTGATTGATTCTCACACGCGTTCATTATGTTGTAAACAGAAATACATCTGCCCGTGACGTGTGTGTGTGGGGGGGGGGGGGAGACTATTGTGGACAGACACGGTCAGTAGCCACACTTCCCCCCCCCCCACACAGACACACACAGACACGAGGCTGCCTCTCACAGCATTGAACTGTTGTAATCTCTCCGCGTAAATCCCTTGTAAGAAGACTAATTTTAAACAGACAATTTCCACGCAAAGCGAGTCCGTTCACAGACACAGACAGAGACAGACACACACACACACACACACACAGACAGAGACAGACACACACACAGACAGACGGAGACAGACACACACACACACAGACAGTGAGTGGGGATGTGGGGAGACAAGGTGCCAGCGAGCACATGTTTCCCATTCATCTCTCTCTCTCTCCCCCCCATCCAGCCAAGGTCTCTCTCTACTCTCTCCCATTCTCTCGCACACACAACTCCCGGATTACAAACCTTTCTAACACTCTCCCATCAAGAAAATACAAACGGTTGGGAGATCAGTCTCTGGCCATCACATCACACAGGCTCCCGGCGGGGGAGCTTTGTGAATGAAGTCAGTGTCCCGCACTTACCGTGTGGGTCGGTGAAGTAGCCAGGGACAGACGGGGGTGACGCTGTGAGAGCTGAGAGTAGAGGCGCCGCTGTCTCTCGCTGATGTCAGACTGTGAATGGAAACTAAGCCGCTTTACGCCGCCCATTGCTGCTGGCGCGGAAACAGGAGCAGTCCCTCCCACACACACCCCCCCCCCCCCTCCACACACACCCCCACACACACCCCTCCACACACACACACCCTCCACACCCCCCCCCTCCACACACACACACACACCCACACACACACCTCCACACACACACACACCCTCCACAGACACCCCTCCACACACACCCTCCACACACACACACACCCCCCTCCACACATACCCTCCATACACACACTCCATACACACGCACCATTCCACACACACACCCTCTACAGACACCCCTCCACACACACACACCCTCCACACACACACCCCTCCACAGACACACACTCCACAGACACACACACACCCTCCACACACACCCCTCCACATACACCCCCAACACCTCCACACACACTCCCTCCACACACACACCCCTCCACACACACCCTCCATACACATACCCTCCACACACACACCCCTCCACACACACCCCACCATACACACACACCTCTCCACATACACCCCGAACACCTCCACACACACCCCCTCCACACACACAAGTGCACTCACTCACTCCATTCGCCGAATACTGTGTCTAATAATAATAATAATAATCCTTGCATTTGATAGACATAGCATTTCATCACGTTAGAAGTATGTGAGATGTCTCAAAGCTGATGGAAAGCTGGGCGAGGAAAACAGCTTAAACAGCCATGATAATCCTTAGCATGTGGTACAGTATATATAGTGCTTTACAAGTGCCATCTTGTTGTTGTTGTTGCCTTTCGCGCAAAGTGTTTGAAGGGATTTTGCTGTGAAGGGAAGTGTAGTGACTGTGTGTGTGTGTGAGTGAGTGAGTGAAGGTTGTACGTGAGGGCAGCTGCCAGCTTCACACGCCTTTCATGTCCAACCGACCTCGGCGGGCCAGCATCTCGTCCAAAAAACCCGGAGCCTCCAGCGATGGATTGGAGGGTTCAGCCCAGACCTACAGCAGGTCAAACGTTTGATTGAGGAGCGAGAGTCAACTGAGGCAGGCTGACACCGGCACATCAAACACACACAGGGACAGCTCATTTTGGAGGTAGGCCTTGCCCTCCATCTTGGTTTTCACAGCCTCTGGGGAGAGAGAGCGGACAAGAGAATTGAAGGATATTGACTACAGATGCACTCAAAAGATGCTGTGATTTTAAGAAGGGTTTGAGATCGTGGTTTGATTGAAGACCAGGTGGTTTGATTCAAGTGCCATGTTGGGAGAGAGTTCCTACTGAGTAACTGAATCACTTAATGTTGCTCAGTATCGCAGGTTCCGGCCCTAGTTCCTGATCTGAATCGCCAATTACAGTCGGGCTTGAGGCTTCTGGGTTATAGGCTGATCAGCCAGGATTCCCACTCCACACCACTCATCGACCAGAGACTCCTGGAGGACTGGGCAGTGTGTGTGCGCAGACGAGATCCTGTATCTAACAGGATCTGCTTGCGATCAGAAGTTCCAAGCCAGCAATCCCAACTGGTTTCTGTCCACCACAGCTCACTAAGGAAACAGTGATTGTCAGCCTCCAGTGAACAATTACACAGTGTAACAGGCGTTGCTAAAGCAAACACTGCGATCGCTACCCATCTAATGGAAAGTGGAAACCTTAACAATAAACGAGCGGAAAATGACCAAAGTTGTGTGTGGTCGGGTGGGGGGTGGGGGGGGAGTTTACTAGAGGAAATTATACAGAGAAGCTGAGTGCCACTTCCTTTGCTAATCACTCAGCGACCGACAAAGATTGGCAAGGAATCTACGTGACGGAAATAAGCCACACTCAAGCCCAACCGATAGTAAACAATAATAAAAAAACGTTCTGAAAATCGGTCACTCAATCCACGCCTGTTTGTGAGACGCTGCTGTACGCAATTGGCTGCCGCGTTTCACCCACACAATATAGAAGGCGAATGGCATGCTAGCGTTCATTGCAAAAGGTTTAGAGTATAAAAGTAGGGAAGTCTTGCTGCAACTGTATAGGGACTTGGTGAGACAGCACCTAGAGTATTGTGTGCAGGTTTGTCTCCTTATTTAATAAAGGACATACTTGCCTTAGAGGGGGGGGCAGTGTAGATTCACAAGGTTAGTTCCTGGGATGAGGGGACTGACCTATGAGGATAGGTTGAATAAACTAGGGCTGTATTCTCTAGAGTACAGAAGAATTAGGGGGGATCTTATTGAAACATATAAGATTCTTAAAGGGCTGGATAAAGTAGACACTGAGGGACTGTTTCCCCTGGTAGGAAAATCTATAACCAGGGGTCACAGTCTTAAAATTAAGGGTCATCCTTTTAGAACATAGTTGAGGAAACATTTCTTCACTCAGAGGGTAGTGAATTCACTACTCCAGAAGGCTGTAGACGCTCAGTCCTTGAACATTTTCAAGGCTGAGACTGATAGATTTTTGAAAAATAGAGGGATTAGGGGATATGGGGATAGAGCAGGTAATCACAGTTGGGTGAGAAGATCAGCCATGATCTTATTGAATGGCGGGGCAGGCTCGAGGGGCTGAATGGCCTACTCCTGCTCCTAATTCTTATGTTCTTATACACTCAATTCACTTTACAGTATGTTCTGTGAAGTTCCTTCGGGCATCTCAAAAATGTGATATGGCGCTATATCAAATGCAAGGATTACTATATTATGTCTAATCCAATAGTGTTTATAGGCTATGTGAATCTCCATTCTTCCCTTTACTCCCTCTCATAATCTTCTCTTCCCCTCTCATGTGAAGGTCTAGTTTCCTCTCGAATGGGGGGGCAGTCAGTGTGAGCTGCCAGGTTTTGCCCACAAAATATACTGTGAATTCACTTGACAGCGTATTCTGTGAAGTACTTTGAGAAAAGCGCTATAGCAAATGGAAGATTATTTTTATTATTATTATTATCTATACTTTGCGATTCAACGCCACTTCAGGCAGCAATTTGGACAATCCCACAACCCTACCCACAACTATCATCAAAACAATAACACAGTCATGTCTGGTGTTAGCCCGGGGTCAGCTCACTGAACTGAGATGAATCGTTTCACCGGCAGCTGCCTCTGAAGGCAGTTTAGACACAGCACAGTGCTGTGAACACATCCGAACAGACATCAGAAATCCTCGTCATTAATTCCGTAATTCGATGCTCCCGAGCGTTGGACTCACGTGTCCCGTGTAAAGGGTGGGATTTCACTTAAACACTCTTTCAAAAGGTGTCCATATTGGGCAGTTTAATACGGAGGGCTAATGGAATATTCATGACCATCCCTCAGATCCTCAATTATGCTTTAGTAGAATCTTTCTAATGCTAGATAAACACAGACCAGGTCCCTCCCAACAGCTCTCAATTATATCTGTCATAGGCATCAACGCCCAGTGCGTGAGACATTAAATCCAGCTTCAACCTGTCTGTTCAGGTGGAATGATCTCACAGCACTGTTGACAAAAGAGAAGGGAGGGAGTATTATCAGGCGTGTGGAATGAGGAAACTTGCCCAAGGTTTCGCCGTGCTGGGACTTGAACCCGGGTCTCTCGCTTGCGGGGCAAATGCTCTAACCACCGAACTACAGTATCTTGCCATGACCATATTTGACTCTCAATCTTCAACATGTGTTTGGCTACACTTACAATCACGAGTGAATTTCACAGTGTGGGAAGAACAGAAAAAAGTGGGTGGGTAGCTGAATATGACTGCTGTTCTCCACACCCCGCCCTGCGCGTGGAGGGAGTACAGTACCTTGTGGCAAGAACATAAGGAAATGCTGGACAAGAAAAAGGTCCACCTTCCTGGCACAGTTGTCCCAAACTATGTACTATATCCCATAATGTTATTTCCTGAAAACAAACTGTCTAATCAATGTTTGAAATTATCCACACTTCCTGCTGGAGCCTGCTGTGAAGGGAGCCTGTTTCACAGCTTCACTGTTTGCTTGCTGAAGTCGTATTGGCATAGATTTGTTCTGAATTTACTCCCCCCCCCCACCTTTCAATCGCAGGCCGTGTCCTCTGGTTTTACTATTCTAGACAAGTTGAAACAGCATTTCATGATCTATATTGCCTTGCCCCATTAGAATCTTAAAAACAGCAATCATGTTGCCTCTTAATCTTCTCTGTTCCAATGTGAACATGCCCAACTTTACTGAGTTGCTCCTTTTATGCAGTACAGTATCCCACGCCCTCCAGTTGCTATTGATCAGTTGATAGATCCCATCACCTGGTTGGCTTTAATCACTACCAGAACCAACATGATCAGCTGGAATGGGAGGAATGCGGTGGCAGCCCATGGTTTCCAGTAAATGTCTCTCTGGTTGTGCCAGGAAAGTGTACCCGGCCACAATTGTGGGTGGGACCCACCAGTGACTCACCAACTTGCCCCTTCAGATCAATATTATCCCCAGCTGCCCCGGAGGGGGCAGGGAGAAAGCAATCAGCCATGGCTTCCCATTCATCAGCACTGCCCAGTGACAGCTACGCACTGGTCTGAGTGAATGAGTGAGCGAGCGAGTGGGTGGGCGGGCGAGCGAGTGGGTGGGAGGAGACTTTAAATGAAGATGGGATCGGGCTTCGGTTCCAATGACCAACCCTCTGCTCCCCACCAATGTTCACATGTGAATGGTGGCCATTCGTGTGTTCAATCAACAACAACTTGCATTTGCACAGTGCCCTTCGTGTAGGGAAGCATCTCAGAGCGCCTGACATCGACGGAGCACGATTCTGAGCCGGGAGTGGGGGGGGGGGGGGGAACAGTGCCTGTAGACATGGTCAAAGAGCTAGGTGTGACCTGAGGATGGGGTAGGAGGGGGGCAAGGCAGAGGGACAGAGGCTGTGCTGCACCAGACCAGCAGTGTCAGGGCTTAGGATCAAGTGACTGAACTGGATGGAAGGCACGCAGAGGCTTGGCTGGGTCTAACAAAGAGATGTTTATTCTTGTACTTGGCAATGGTTCAGACAGGGTAATTATCACATTCCATCTTCTCACATTCTATCCTCTGGCCTCCCAGCAGCTCAGCCTCAGCGCTTGGTGACATTCCTCCCCCCACACCACCCCTCATACCCCCTCCACCTTCCACTGGTGTCACATGCCAGGAAATTCCCAAACTGTTCTCACATTTGTGACATTTCGCGGCGAAACGCATGCCCCAATCATTTAATTTTACTGCTTCCAAAAATAACTAATTTTGTCACCTCGGGACAGTGTCAGAGAGGATCGGTTCAGTTCCCCACAAACTTCTGTGCTGGATTCCTTTGCTCTCCAAACGCAATTGACAATCAATCCTTTGAGCGGTGACAGGGAAGTAGTTTCATGTTCGGCCGAGTACCTTGAGCCGGTGACCTGTCCCATACATGCCTTTCATTAAAAATAACATCTCCCACCCTTGCTTACCTCCAAACGGTTTTCCCGTTTGCGAAGATATAATCTGAACTGCGGAAAATATGAATAGCAGAGTCATGACGCATTTACCCTCGCTCAGCTACGCCCCACATTCTTCGGTTCTTCCCACACAGTGAAATTCACTCGTGATGTGGGCCAAGTAAAAGTCGATTGTCTAATATGGTCTTAGCAAAGTTGTGTAGCTCAGTGGTTAGAACACTCACTCGCCTTGCAAGCCAGAGACTTGGGTTTGATTTGGGCGTTACATGTCGGAGACATTCTGGTGAGACATTGAACCCAAGAAATGCAACCAACAACAACAACTCCGATTTATGTAGCGCCCTCTCAGAGCGCTTCACAGTAACCGGGATCGCGGGACAGAGCCAGGGGCAGGGGGGGAGACAGGTGACCAGAGGCGCAGTCGGTCGAAGAGAAAGGTCTTCAGCTGTGGCCTGAAACTGGGAAGAGAGAGGGGCTGAGGCCAAGGGAGTGAGGGAGGGAGTTCCAGAGTTCAGGTGCATGTTGAAGATCCGCTGCTCTATTCGAGGAGGGAGTTTCTCTCTCTCCCAGTGTCCTAAACAAACAATCCCCTAAATAAAATTGGTCACTCACTCCATGGCCGTTTGTGGGGACTTTGCTATCAGCAAGTTGGCTGCAGTGTAAATGCGTACACACACACACAGTCACTACACTTTACATTGAATCATGTGAAGCGCTTTGAGACGTCCTGGCATGAAAGTGCTCTATGTCACCAGACTTATTATAGATTACTGTGAAGCAATCAGACATTTTAGAGTGATAAGGCATTGGGTTCTACCCTGTATGACTCTTCTGGTTCTACCTTCATGTCCAATAACAGGGTTACATGGTTCACCGTAGCCCTGGTCCCTCCCATCTCTCCAGTCCTTCACTTTGTGATTTAATCAGTGGTTAATCCTGTAAACATTACACATCTGCTCAGAGCAGGCTCCCACGGCAGTCCTGCCCATTACCTTATGTCTGTACAAGCAGAGACAGAAAGGCTTTGCTTTGGCTGGCAGGGATTCTCATCTTGGCAGCTGTCTGCCTCCACATACAGCAATGAGGTGTGAGTCAGGTTCCTCTGGGAATAATTGTGTGCGCACAGACATTGCCACGAGAGAGAGAGAGAGAGAGAGCAATGTCGGGCCAGCAACCCTCAATAAATCAACATGCAGAGAGGAGTGTTGAAGACAGGGAGGGAATGAGCATGCCAAATAGATTTGGGGGGAGAGAGAGCACCACAGAGCAAGACAATAAGGCTCAGCCTGCAATAGCAGGATGGAGGGAGTCAGGAACAAGCAATAGATCAAATCCAAGAATGGATGGTGTGGGCCATAGAGAAGGTCTGGAGGAGATTGTACAACTAGGGAAGTAGAGACTGTGCAGGTCTGATTAGAGGGCTGCGAGCTGATCCCTCCCGAATGGAGCGAGAGCGAGGGTCATGTTCCTCCAAAGTATTGACACTGGTGATTAATGTGCAACGGAGGGGAATGTTGACTGACAGGTGTGACTACTGATGTTCAGAAATAACCCTCAGCGTAGTGGGAGGGGGTTCCCTCACAGAGCAGGGTCACTGAGGGCACAGCCGGCCACACTGAGCAAAGGGGGAACCTGGAGAGAAGAGCAGGGGAAAGGTTAAATGGGATGTGAGGAGTCAAGACAGCAACCACCACCACAACAAATGACATTTAGACTGTCCATTTCACGTCAGGAGGACATCCCATGGGACTCGACAGTTGGGGATTTAGACCCAAACTGAGGTTGGGATTAGGAGGAGTGAAGGGCGAGCGAGGAGGAGGGGGGGGGGGGGGGGATGGTTGAGCCCCAAATGTCCGGTGGGGGAATGATAATGACGTGTAACCAACAGGGGGCACACTCTGTCGGGGGTGGCAGGCTGACTGGGGGGGGCAAGGCCAGCTTGTCTGGGGGTAGCGGCAGTGTTTCAGTGTGTGTGTGTGTGTGTGTGTGTGTGGGGTGAGGTGGGGGCTGGAAGGGTCAGGCTGACGGAGTGCGGGTGAGGTCCGGCTGTGGGGGTAGGGGGGGTCAGGCTGTCTGGGTTGAGAGCAAGCTGTCTAGGGGTGGGGGTCAGGCCATCTAAGGAGTTGGGGGTCAGGTTATCTGGGGGGAGGGGTTGTCTGGGTGGTATCTGGTCAGGCTGTATGAGGGGGGTGATGAACCTGTGAGAGGAGGGGGCCAGAGGTGTATGGGGGAGGGGCCAGGGGTGTATGGGGGAGGGGCCAGGCATGTATGGGGGGGGGGAGGGGGGATGATGTAAAGGGGGGGAAACAAGAGAGAGAGGCTGTCGCGCAGTGATGACGTCAGAGCGACTCCACGTCAGCGGGCCAAGATGGCGGCGGAGCGGGAGCCGGCGGTGAGACAGTGACTGTAACATCAGTATATACACTGTATACACTATATACTATCATTATATACACTGTATACACTATATACTATCATTATATACACTGTATACACTATATACTATCACTGTATACACTGTATACACTATACTATCATTATATACACTGTATACACTATACTATCATTATATACACTGTATACACTATACTATCATTATATACACTGTATACACTATATACTATTATATATATTGTATACACTATACTATCATATACACCATATACACTATACTATCATATACACTGTATACACTATATACTATCATATACACAGTATACCCTCATTATATACACTGTATACAGTATGTACTGTCATCATATACACTATATCTTACTATGTTCACTGTATACACTATATACTATCAGCATATACACTGTATACAGTATACCCTCATCATATTCACCGTATACACTATCATCATACACTGCAAACACTATATACTCTCATCATACACTGTATACACTATATATCTTATATACACGGTATACATTCTGTAACCTCATACACACTCACTATATACCTCAAACACTGTAACATTATCATAGAGGCTACACTCATATACTCTCATCATATACTCTCAATGACTAATACACTCTGAGAGAGAGACTCACAGCATACACTATAGTCCATATACACTGACGTACACACACTCATATATAAATATCCTAATATAATATACACTGGGATAGTATGAGAATGGCTCTTATTGTGCTCACCACACTAATATAATAATCACTGTCAGAGAGATAATATACTGTAATATAACATACAGACAATTCATCTATCTTTGTAGACTAATATATATATATATATATCTGTGCACAATATACATTATAATACTCGCACAATGCACACTGCAAAATGATGTAATAATCCTTATAATAATCCTTGCATTTGATACAGCATTGTGTCATTGTCGAGATGTGAAAAAAAGTGCTTCACTCATGTATTGAATGTGCAGTGACTGTGTCATTTGTAGGCGATCAAAGCAGCCAATTTGCACACAGTAATGTCCTGCAAACCAGTGACTGACTGGTTTTATTTGGGGGATTGTTGGCCAGGACTGTATGATACAATATAATATACACAGAGAGCTTATATTTTATACATGTACACTGACACAATATATCTGCATTGGTAATACATATATATGGCAGATTCATGGGATTATACAGCGCTGAAGGGAGTCATTCAGCCCATTGTGTCTGTGCCAGCTCCATGAAAATCTTAAAATGCTTAAAATGTAGCAGTTACCCCCAACGCACACTGGGGTCCCCCAAGCCTTGGCTGTGCCTCACACTCTCTGGAATTAGATAAGCAGGGAGAGAGTGTGCATTCCATTCCAACAGTCTTATCTCTAGAATTTCTGTGTGTGCGGCTGGGATGCGTAGACCCCTCAGTTTGGTTTGGAGAGTCTTGAGTAATTCGCCCACAAATATACAGTCAATTCACCTTGAGGTATATTCTACGAAGCGCTTTGAGGCGTGGATAAGATGTGAAAAACCACGATATCAAATGCAAGGATTATTATTATAGTTACTATTTGTGTCAAGACACCCGGCTGATTCCCGCCACCCACTACCCCCTCACAAACTCACTCTTTTAAAAGTCGCCTCCCCCCACCCCCCCCCCACCCCCCGCTGTGATGTGGGGGATCTGATCTTCATCGCTGTGTAGTTTGCAGGCTTGGCGGACGTCTCCATATCTGACGATGTACCAGTGGAGGGCCAGATCAACGTTCCTCTCAGTTCACAGTCACAGGATGATGATTACTCCACCCTGGACGAGCCTGTCAAGGACACCATTGTAAGTAGCTTTCAAACACCTTAGTCTCTCTCGTCTCACTCTCTACAACTCACACCCAGGATCTAGCCTGTGGCTTGCTCAGGGTCATTGTGTTTGTGCCAGCTCACTCCTGGCTGATGACGTTCTGAGGGACTGTTGGGATAGATGGGGATTGGTACATATTGGGTGGCAAAGGAGAGATCTCTCTGGAGGTAAATGCAGGGATTGCTGAGCGGGTTGAAGACGCACCTCCCCTGAGAGAGACGTGAGTGGAAACCGCTTTCATGTTTCCAAATAAATTAATATTCAGTGCACACTGACTTCATTCTCTCCCAAAGTGACAGCGAGTATGGAGGCTGCCTGCCTGTCACTGCTCCCTGTCATGTGCGTTCGTGCTTGTCGGCCTTTCAATTTCCAACCTCCACAGGCTGCAGATAATCCAGAACTCTGTGGCCCGTGTCCTCTACCGCTCCAAGCTCCGTGACCCCATCTCCCTCCCCCATCCTCGCCCAACTCCATTGGCTCCCCATCATGCACAAGATTCAATGCAAGATCCTGGTCCTCACATTCAAAGCCCTCCAATGCCTTGCCCACCCTACTTCTGTGACCTCCTAACCCCTAACCCCTCGGCAGACCCCAGCCTACTCCATGTCCCCCGACCCACCCACCCCACTATTGGCGGGCGAGTCTTCAGCCACTCTGCCCCCAACCTGTGGAACTCCATTCTGCAGGCCCTCCACTTTGCCCCTTCCCTGGCCTCCTTCAAGTCCCACCTCAAGACCCTCCTCTTTGACGATCCCATCAGTCACCCCAAATCCCCCCTTTTCCCTCCATCCTCTCCATCCCCGATCCCAGTTCTGAAACAATGACTGTCCTTCTAACACGAAAGGCACTCTACACATGTAATGTTGTTGTTGTAGTTGCTGTTGGTGATGTGTGTATTGGAGGATAGCCGGGGTCTGTACATACGTGTGTAACCACCGGGAAGTGTACACAGTTCTAATTGAATGAATATCATTCCGAAGCTATTTGTTGTATGACAGGCCTCTGCCTCCTCCTAAAGACATTGACATGTAGTATTCTGCCCTCGCAGACTGTCCCAATCTGTGTGCGGGTCGCTGTGCCTCTGGTGTGTTGTTCACTTCCAGGCTGTGTAACAGTGACATCTCCTCCTTTCCCAGATGCGAGACCTGAAGGCCGTCGGGAAGAAGTTTGTCTACGTTATGTACCCGCGAAAGAGCAGCTCCCTCCTGCGAGACTGTGAGTGACTCTGTGCTTCCCCCACGCTGCCTCTGAAACTCAATAAGTTTGAGCAACTTTCTAGCGATTAAATCCAGTGCCCCATCCGGCGATTAGTCGTACAGATTAGGGTGATCTCCGGCTCAAATCCCACAATGTGTTGATGTAGTCAATTAGCCTGGGTGCCCCTGGGCTAGGGAGGGACAAAGGTGATATTCCTCATCACCATACAATGCCAACAACATGGGAATTCACACATGGGAAGCTGTGTGAGCGGAAGCCAACATTACACACCCCGCATCAGCAGGACAGGAGCCAAAACCCGTGACTGGCCTGGACTGATGGCTCTGTGTTATGTCCCTGTGAGGGGCGGGGTGGGGGAATGAGTTGAGACAATTGAGGACAGATGAGGGAGGGAGCCTTCTCTGTTCTTCCCTGCTCTCTCCTCTCTCAATCACATTGCTCTGCCTTCCAGCATCACCACAGGCCCCGGGTCTGTTGAGGTGACCAGTGATTTGAGTGGGTGGAGAATTGACAATCTGCAGTACCGCGTTCTATCAACAGAAGGCGATACAACGCTGAATGTTGCATGCCGATGCCCTCCGGTGGCGAGAGCTCGGAATTGCAGGTTTACAAGACACCAGGGCCCTGAAAGTGCAGTGACTTTTGTGGGTGAAACCCAGCAGTCAGTTGCGCATAGCAGTGTCCCACATGCAGCTGTGGATTGATTTGCTTTAAGGGACTGTTACCTCCCGGAAAAGCCAATCGATTAACAACCGGGTTGCCACTTTACTGCTCAGTGTACAAAGGCGTGTGGTGGAAGGAAACTTGCCCTGCCTGGGATTCAAACCCAGGTCCTCTCGCCTTCGAGGTGAGAGTACTAACCACTGAGCTACACATGTCTGCTTTGTTTTCTGTGTTGTGTGAATTAATATGTGTGTTTCTCTGTTGCAGGGGATCTTTGGGGCCCTCTCATTCTCTGTGTTTTATTAGCAATGTAAGTAATGCCCACGTCTTTTTATTCCCCATGCGTTAATCTGCTCGGAGCCCCAATACCCCCAGGGAGCAGGGAATGGGGATCTGGAATACATGCCCTTCTCCCACAAATCTGGTGCTGAGGCCAGTTATAGCCTCAGCTGCTGCCCAGCCGGAGACCAGCTCCCTCATTAGCTCAGGCCCCTGGTCACTGACTCCCTGACTCGCTGGTTGGCTGTTCCTGTTGAATGTTCCTCAGGTGCGCTCTGGTGACTGTGGCTTACACTCACACACGCCTGCACTCACACTGAGACACTCACAGTTGTGGCTGAGACTAGATTCATGAGTAACGGTTCCTGGGGTTAGACCTAAACAACAACAACAACAAAATTATACTTGTTATAGAGCCTTTCATGTCAGGAGGACATCCTAAGGCGTTGGACAGGGTGGTAAAACACAGCCCACGCAGACCCCACCTCCCCCAGACCCTCCCTCCCCCAGACCCCCCCTCCCTCCCAGGTACCCTGGTCACCAGCAGCTTGACTGTAATGTGTTTGGAGGCTGTTTGTCTCACTGTGACATTCCCTGCAGGATGATGCAGGGCAGTAACATTGACAGTAAGCACGATGGAGGGCCACAGTTTGCCGAGGTCTTTGTCATCGTCTGGTTTGGTGCCGTGGTCATCACACTCAACTCCAAGCTCCTGGGAGGCACCATGTGAGTGGGTCGGATTTGTGGGTAAAAATGTTTTCAAATCGGTTTGCTTTGTTGGAATGAATCGGAGTCGGTAACCTGGGTTCCAAGACTGACCGACCGACCACGTGTGACTGGCTGATGTGATCTCACTGTACAGTATTGTGGGTGGTAATGAACGGAATGCCGCTCTCCCCATCCCCGGTGGCTTGCGTCTGAAGGTCAATATGGAAGACGGGAACATTAACCCGCTTGTCTCTCTCTCTCTCTCTCTCTCCTCATGTCTGCGGGGTTCCCAGCTCCTTCTTCCAGAGCCTGTGTGTGCTGGGTTACTGCGTGCTGCCCCTCACTGTCGCCATGATCATCTGCTCCCTGATCCGCCTGGCTCCGCAGTCCAGCGCCTTCCAGATCCCCGTGGCCGTCGTTATAATCCGCTTCATCGTCGTGCTGGCCGCCTTCGGCTGGTCTACTTTTGGTAAGGAACCCGGCAGAGAGGTTTACATTGGGCGGGGGGCGACGGGGGAGACGGGGTTGAGATGAGGAAGAGTGGGGAGGGGGATATGAGTGCCACACTGTGTAATTCTCTCTCTCTCTCTCTCTCTCTCTCTGCTCCTTGCTGTACCAGCCTCCACGGCGTTCCTGGCAGACATGCAGCCCCCACACCGCAAGGCTCTCGCTGTCTACCCCATATTCCTCTTCTACTTTGTCATCAGCTGGATGATCATCTCCAACACGTCTGCCTGAGAGACCCTCCCCCCCCCCTCCCACACCCTCCCCCTCCCACCCAGATAGAGAGACGGGCGGGCGAAGGGGAGGGGACTCTCTCAATTCTCTGAGACAATCCTGGGATAGAGCGGGAATAGGGGGGACGTGAGAGCATCTGTGCTGTGTATATTATTGATGTACAGTTAATGGGAGCCAGGACGGGAGATGTCTGCACGGTGGGGGGGTGGTGGGGGGTGAGGGTGGGGAGACTGTGGGGGACGCTGGAGGCTTGTGTTGAAGCTGCTCAGCCCAAGACTCTCGCTGTGACTGGCTCTCTCTCTCTCTCTCTGCTTGGCCTTTTTTCTGAATTTTGTGTTTTAAGAAAATTATTTATTTTATCAGGGAACCGGGATTGGGGACTGACCAGAGTTTAGGACCAAATTTACCAAATTTTGATTTATTTTGATTATTTCTCTTCTTCACTATTATTCTCTCACCGTCAATATTGATCCATGGACCTTTTAACTGGTTTTCATCGCAGTTTAATTTGGTAATGGTGTGTGTGTGTGTGTGAGTGCATGTGTGTGTGTGCATATGCATGTGTGTGTATGTTTGTGTAGGTGTGCGAATGTATGAGTGTGAGTGTGTAGGTGAGTGTGAGTAAGATATGCCAGTTTGGATTTGTGTGCAAATGTAGGTATGTGTAAATGTGTAGATAAATGTGTCTGTGTATAGATGTCTGTGTGTGTGCAGGTGAGTGTGTGAGTGTAGGCATGTTTGCAGGCGTGCGTTTGATTATGCAGGCATGTGCGTGAGTTTGCAGGCGAGTGTGAGTGTGAATGCAAGTGAGTGTGCAGGCATGTGTGTGAGAGTGTAGGCAAGCATGTGAGTTCAGGCATGTGTGAGTGCAGGCATGTGTGTGATTGTGCAGGCAAGTGTGTGTGTGTGAGTGTGCAGGCATGTGTGTGATTGTGCAGGCAAGTGCGTGTGTGTGTGAGTGTGTGTGTGTGTGTGTGTGAGTGTGTACGTGTGATCTTTACTTGGATTCTGGGAGTGGGGTTAGTGGGCTGTGGAATCCGAGTTGGAATCTGGTTCACGTGAAGGAGGAAAAAATCTCTATTTTTCCCTTGTGTATTGATTGTGTGGGACATTGATTTCCTGGGAGCCGGGATCGCCCAAGTGAGCGCACTCATGCTGGGAACTGCGGGATTTCCCCCTGTCTCTGGGAAGCACAGGGAGCAATCCCGAATTTTTTTTTGAAGCCTTAATGTAATGTGAAGTTTCTAATGTAAATACCTGCACCCTGTGTGTTTATAGACTGACTGATTTTACTACTGCGGACTCAGGTTGTTATTTCCTGTCCTGTGTTCTAGGCTTGTCACCCAGGACCCGTCATTTTCGCGAACGAACGAACGAACGAGCGCATTATATACGCGTGTGTGGTCACTTCCCCCAGTTCCCTCTGCTCGACCTTCCTCACAGCCATCACTGGCCAAGCCACCCTCCCCCTTCCCCTCCCCCTCGCCCTCCCCCTCCCCTCTCCATGACCCTCTTCGATGGCGCTTTCGGTCACACTCCCCGCCCCAGGAGTTTGCCCTCCAGCCATTTTTATCCAAACTCCCAGCTCCCTCCTCCGTCTCCAGCTCCCTGGGACATCCTCCCACCCCCCCCCCACCCCCAACCCCCCAATCCCTAACCCCGGCTCGGGTCTGGAATACTGTCTGTCCCATTTGTTGGGGTGTCTGTCTGTCTGTCTGTGCGTATGTCTGTCTGTATGTCTGTGTCTGTCTCTGTGTGTGTGTGTGTATTTGTATGCGTGCATGTGTGCACATATACGCGTTTGTACGCTGACAACGCGTGTGCCCGGGAGGAGGCCGTGGACGGAGACCCAACAAACACACACCGAGTTCTCAGCGGCTGAGACCCTGAGGACGCAGAGAGGTGTCAGCGCGGAGGGGGATAGGACCTTCTCCAACCCTGGGGGTCACACATTAAGGTTGTCTCACACACAGAGGGACAGAGAGATGCAGAGAGAGACACACACACACAGGGTGGTGGTGGGGGAGACACACACACACACACACGGTGGTGGGGGGGGAGACACATACACAGGGAGAGAGATGCAGAGAGACACACACACACAGGGTGGTGGTGGGGGAGACACACACGGAGAGAGATGCAGAGAGAGACACACACACAGGGTGGTGGGGGGGAGACACACACACACACAGGGTGGTGGTGGGGGAGACATACACACAGGGAGAGAGATGCAGAGAGAGAGACACACACGGGGTGGGGGGGGGGAGACACAGCTGTTGACAAGCGGGTCCACAGGCCCCCCACCCCCCGCTGTGACACTGGGTGGGATTCTGTGAAGTTACCGGGTATTTTAATGAAGACTTTGACATCAAACACAGATTATTAATATTATTATCTCAGCCCCTGTGCTCACTGATGGGGGGGGGGGGGGGCTCTGTTATTGTATAAAACAACACTTCGCCCCCCCCTCCACTCCCCGGCAGCTGATAAACCTGCCCCCACCCCCCCTCCCCCTCACAGGACTGACACACACACACACAGACTCACACCTTCTGTGTCATTCACTGTGTGTCTCACCCACTGAGCGCTGGCACATTGCCCGGAGCCGGCGTGGACTCTGAGCCGGGGCAGGACAGCTCATTGCCGGGGATACAGCGAGAGGAGACGCCCGCCACCCCCCTCCCGCCACACACACACACACACACACTCCCCGCAAAGCCCCCGGGACAGGAGCTGCCTGAGCCCGCACCCCCCCCCCCCCCCCAGGTGAGTCTTAACCTGACCCGAACAGCAACTCGGGGGGTCAGCGACTGACAGAGAGACGAGAGTGAGAGGCAGAGTGTGAATGTGAGTGAGTGGGTGTGGGTGTGAGGGAGGGAGGGAGATTGTGTGAGTGAATGAGAGTGTGTGAGGGAGGCAGATTGTGTGTGAATGAGAGTGTATGAACGTATGTGTGTGAGGGAGAGAGTGTAAGTGTGAATGAATGAGAGCGAGGATGAGTGAGTGAGGGAGGGGGGGAGGGAGGGAGGGAAGGAGATTGTGAGTGATTGAGAGTGAGTGTGAATGACAGCAAAACAGTGAATGAGAGAAAGACGAGTGAGGTTTGGGGTTTAAAGATCTGTGAGAGTCTCACCAACTGGTGGAACAGGCTGGAGGGGCTGAATGGCCTCCCGAGCCCCGCGGCATGTTCAGGGCTGCCCACGTCTCCACAAACTCACTGTTTTTATTGCTTTATTGCGGATCAGAATTCGTGTCTTAGTCACGTATTTTACAAAGGTCACGAAGTTCCGCTAAACCCAGCCCTCGCCCCTACCCTGCCCACCCATCACCCCCCGCCCAGCCCCCCCCCGCCCAGCCATCACCCCCCGCCCAGCCCTCGCCCCTGCCCCGCTCTCCACTCCATATCCAGCCCCCAGCCCAGCTTCCCTCAGTCAGCTCTCAGCAGCAACAACAACAACAACTTCTGATGATGTCCCACTCCCACACAGGATAGCGCAGACCCCACCCCCCCACACAGACAGGATAGTGCAGGACCTCCCCGCCCCCCCCCCCCACACACACACACAGGGTAGTGCAGGACCTCCCCCCACACACACACACAGGGTAGCGCAGGACACACACACACACACACACAGGGTAGCGCAGGACACCCCCCCCCCCCCCCCCACACACACACACAGGGTAGCGCAGACCCCCCACACACACACACACTAGCGCAAACCCCGCACTCAGAGCTATGATCTCGGATTGGGCCGCTGTGATGAGAGTCTCTCTGTGGGCTGGTGTCAGGACAATAACGTGGCTGAGATCTCGTGTGCCATCAGTGTGGTATTTCCTGTCAGACGGGATGTTGTCAATGGGATCAAGGAAAGTGTCTCAGTCTGAACTCGGCTTCCATCGGTCCCTGGGCGCCACGGCCACAGGAGAGACAAGAACACAGGCATCCAACCACAAACCCAGAGATGTCCTGTATCAGCATAGATGAGAACATTGCACTCTCCCTCCCTCCCTCGCTCTCTCCCTCCCCACCTCCCTCCCCACCTCCCTCGCTCTCTCTCTGCCTCTCTGCTGTCCCTGACCTGGGATTTGGACACACAGTGTAGAGGGAGCTTTACTGTGTCTCTAACCCTGACCTGGGGAGTGTGGACAGACACACAGTGTAGAGGGAGCTTTACTGTGTCTCTAACCCTGACCTGGGGAGTGGGGACGGACGGTGAAATGTACCGAGAGATGGTGCTGAGGAAGGAGGCAAGTCTCCGCCTGTACTCACTGACCTCCTTGGCCTCCTGACCCAGGGGAATGTGAACGATGTCCTTGTGTTGGGAGTCCTGTAATGCGGTGGTTAGAGCAATCGCCTCACAGAGAGAGGAAACCAGTTCGATTCCCGATCGGGCGAAACCTTGGGCACGTTTACTGACTTGCTGGAAAGTGGAGAGGAGGGAAGGGTAAGGATGGGGCTCTGATCTGAAGGGTGGGGGAGGGTGGGGGTGAGGGCTTGAATTAAATGCAAATAAATGGAGTTGTTACTCCACACTCCTCCGTTTATCCAGCAATTACAACAACAACAACAATATATAAGTAGGATCCTGGTTGTTAGTGGATTGGAGGATCGCTTCCCATGAGTGATTTACTTTGGGGACTTTCCTCTCGACGTGAAAGGCGCGATACTAATGTCATTTTGCTGTTGTGGGTAATGAAACAGATAATGTAATAAAACCATGAAGTAATCTCCGCTGTCTCTCTTTCGCTCTCTCCAGAGCGTTGGGATGGAATTGCCGGCCTCGCTCTGGATTTCACAGGCCAGTGAGGCTCCAGCCAGGATTTGGGAATCACTATGAGAGAGAGAGAGAGAGAGGTACAGGTTAGATCTCACCGTTTCTCTCCATCCCCCATCCCACCCCCCACCTCGGCATCGGTAGCAGTCATGGGAGTTGCTGAAGTCCAACACTGGGAAGATTCTGGGTTCAAATCCCAGGTAACAACAAAGTTACATTTAAAGAGCACATTGGGGGAATGAGGGAGGGGGGGGGGGAGGCGGGAGGGGTGTTTGGGGATCAGGGAGGGGATGGGGGGGGGGGTTCTGTGTGGAGCAGTAAAGGCAGATGTGTCCCTTTCCCCAGCCGGAGTGGACACAGTGAGGACCAGCCTTGGGAGATGTGCGTCTGACCAGCACTGACTGAGGATGAAGAGAATGGGAGCGGAGGGAGGGGCGGGAGTGCCGGTCGCCAGGGAGACGGCCGCGGGGAGCGGTGAAGCCGGGGCCGGTGACCGGGAGCTGCCTGCGGGTAGTGAAGCACCGAGGGCAGCACCATCTGCTTCTCGCAGCGCAGCCCAGAGCTCGAGGGGCAGCGAGGGGAGGAACTGCCGGAGAGGGGGGAGGCTGCAGGATCTCACACTGGGTGTGCAACCAGCCGACCCCAGGGCTGCCCTCCCCGACCCCAGTGACCCCAGCGACCTCACCCTCAGCGACACAGGAAAAGCGCCAGACCCTCAGGACACGGTCAGTAACTGCAAAACTCGTCCTGTTCTTGCCCTGAAATGGGAAGATCAGAGCTGTGAACTCTAACCCTGACCTGGGAATGTGGATACACAGTACTGTCCCATTAAACTGTCCATCCAGGTCAGGGTTAGAGACACAGTAAAGCTGCCTCTACAGTGTGTGTCCGTCCCCACTCCCAGGTCAGGGTTAGAGACACAGTAAAGCTGCCTCTACACTGTGTGTCCGTCCCCACTCCCAGGTCAGGGTTAGAGACACAGTAAAGCTCCCTCTACACTGTGTGTCTGTCCACACTCCCCAGGTCAGGGTTAGAGACACAGTAAAGCTCCCTCTACACTGTGTGTCCGTCCCCACTCCCAGGTCAGGGTTAGAGACACAGTAAATCTCCCTCTACACTGTGTGTCCGTCCACACTCCCAGGTCAGGGTGAGAGACACAGTAAAGCTCTACCCTCTGCGTCCTCACTCCCAGGTCAGGGTGAGAGGCAGTCCTGGGCTGGGTCTCTGATCTCTGTGTATGTTTGGTTTCCAGGCTCCGCCCTGGCCGATGGATTCCTGTTGTGCCACCGGTAAGTGATGCTCACCCCCTCCTGTGATATAAACATGTAAATTTATGTTGTAAACCCCCCTCCCAGCCCCCGAACCCCCCCAATACCCCCCTCCCAGCCCCCCAATCCCTCCCTCCCAGCCCCCCAATCCCACCCCTCCCAGCCCCCCAATACCCCCCTCCCAGCCCCCAATCCCACCCCCGCCATGTCTAACATTGATCATTCATGTTCTGGCTGTTTGTAAATCAGCCGCCGTGTTCACACCTACACAACACAGCGGGAGAGAGTCTCCCTGTGAGCAGGGCTGAGATGTGTTGAGGTATGTCAGGCTTGTTATTCACACAATAAACTGAAGCAGAAGTGGGGCAGGTCAGAGGAAGTGAGAGAGTCTGTGGGAATGGGGGGGTGGGGGGGGGGGGGGGGGTGGGGGGGGCTGGAGGAGAGAGACAGTGTGACTGAGCCTGAGGACCGAGCCTCGGTCACAGTGACCCATCGAAGTCCCGATCGCCCCTTTCACCTCGATAATAATCCTTTCATTCAGACCCAGACCCTCGTCGTGTCAAAGCTCTTCACAGGACACACTGTAAAGTGAAGCGGCTGGATATTTTGGGGGGTGAACTGTCTGATGTAGGACTTTTTGTGTAAATTAGTCATTTCAACCCAAGGCTGTTTGTGTGTGTTTGTGTGTTGGGGGGGAGACGCTGCTGTGCGCAATTGGCTGCCGCGTTTCGCCCACAAATATATATATACGGTCAATTCACTTTACAGTGTATTCTGAGGAGTGTTTTGAGACACAGTCTAGAAGACGTGAAACGTTCTTTACCAAGTGCAAGGATTATTATTATTTTTATTATTATTATGGCTTGAATCACAGCCTTGTTAGTCACAGGTGAGAGCGCTACACTCCCCTCCCCCCCCCCCCCCCACGGCTCACACACACACACACACACACTGAGCCAGACTGACACACACACTGAGCCACACTGGCTGACTCACTGTTCTTTTTTAAAATCCGAAATGAAACTGGGGAGTGACGTTGAAAGGTTTAGGAATGTTGAGTTTGGGAAAGTTTGGGGGAATATTGACAAATACTGAAAGTGTGTGTGGTGGTTGGGGGGGGGGGGGCGGTTTCTCTGCCCCTAGTGGTTAATGAGCTGTACTCCATTCATGAGCTGAGTGTAGTACAGTACAGTAGAGAGTGTGTGTATGTGAGAGTCTCTCTCTCTCTCTCTCTCTCTGAGTTGGCTGTAACCTCAGCTCCAGCACTTTGCAGAAGCGGCGACACCAGAGAAGTGACTGTGGGGAAGTTCTCTTGCTGTGTGTGTGTGTGTCAGTGTGTGTGTTTTGCTGTGCGTGTGAAAGTTGTTTGTGAGTCGGGCGCGTATGGGAGTTTTGTGAGTGTATGGGAGAGTTGCGTGTGTGTGTGTGTCCGTGTGAATTGTATGTGTGTGTGTGTGAATTGTGTGTGAGTGAGAGAGTTGTGTGTGAGAGAGAGGGAGAGTTGCGTGAGTGAGTTTGTGAGTGAGTGTGTGCGCGCGAGTGAGTCAATGAGTCAGTGTGTCTGTGTGTGTGAAGGAGTTGTGTGTGTGTTTTGTGAGTGTGTCCGCGGGTGTGAGTTTTGTGTGAGTGTGTGTGTGTTTTGTGAGTGAGTATGTGAGGTTTGTGTGAGCGAGTGACTGAGTGAGTGAGTGAGCGAGCAGTGAGTGAGTGAGTGACTGAGTGAGTGACTGACTGACTGATTGAGTGAGTGAGTGACTGACTGACTGAGTGACTGAGTGAGTGAGTGACTGACAGAGTGAGTGAGTGAGTGAGTGACTGACTGAGTGACTGAGTGACTGACTGACTGAGTGACAGAGTGACAGAGTGACAGGGTGACAGAGTGAGTGAGTGAGTGAGTGAGTGAGTGAGTGAGTGACTGACTGACTGACTGCCTGAGTGAGGTGAGTGAGTGAGAGCCGGAGCCAGAAGCGAGCGCCGCTGCGCTGACAATGCTCAGAGCTCAGCCTCTGACAGCGAGTCCCGTTACACGCCGCCCCGCGGGCCGCCGCGGCCGGGCGGATGGATGGTCCCGGGCCCCCCCCGAGGACAGCCAGCTTCTCCTTCAGGAGCTTACGGTGGCGTTTGTCTAAACTGAACAGGCGGCCGCGCACAGTAGGTAGGAAACGTGCTACCTGCCCCACCTCCTGGGGGTGGAGTATACAGTGTGTGAGGGTCGGTGTGTGTCTGTGTGGGGTGGGGGGCTATATTGGTGTGTGGGTGAGGGTGGGTCAGTATGTGTGTATGTGGGTGGGGTGGGTCAATGTGTATGTGTGAGGGTCAATGTGTGGGGGAGGGGGTCAGTGTGTGTGGCGGTCAGTATTGTGTGTGTGTGTGACGGGGGGGTTATACTGGTGTGTGTGAGGGTGTGTGTATGAGGGGGGGTCAGTGTGTGCGTGGGGGGGGGGGGTTATTGTGTATGTAGGGTGTTAGTGTGTGTGTGTGGGGTCAATGTTTGTGTGTGTGAGGGTTAGTGCGTGTGTGTTTAACCCCGTTCTTGTACAGTGAGAGTGGATGTTATGGACTGGGTGGGTGGGCAGGTATTGCCACTCAACGTTGGGTCAGTGTCGGGCTGGATGGCGGGTGTGTGGGTTAGTGTCTGGGGGGGTCAGTGTCTGGCTGGGCGACACCATTATTGTCTTCACTGCTTTACACACCCAATAAATGCTGGGTCCCCCCCCACACACACACACACACTGTGGTCGGGATCCTTCCCCTTTTATGAGAATTTAGTGAGTGAGTAACTCACCCCTCCCCGCCCCACACACACACTTCCCCTTTGAATGGCTTTAGGTCATGTGGAGACACGTGGGGTGTGTGTGGGGGGACATGTGGGGGGGGACACGAACGTGGTGGTGGGGGGGGGGGGGGAGGGCGTTTGTTCACCGTGAAGCCGCCTCCAATGTGGTGTTTGAGTATGGATTTCACACTGAGAATTTCCGGGCTGTGGTGGGTGGGGTGGGGGGAATTAATGTCCCTGTCTGTCTGTCTCTCTGTCTGTGTGTGTGTGTGTGTCTGTGTGTGTGTGTGTGTCTGTGTGTTTGTCTCTCTGTGTCTGTCTGTCTCTCTGTGTCTTTCTGTCTCTCCGTGTCTGTTTCTCTGTCTGTGTCTGTCTCTCTGTCTGTGTGTGTGTGTGTCTGTGCAGTTGTCTGTGTGTGAGCTAATGTTGCTCTCAGATTCCAGTTCCTCTCCAGTCAGGAGGTTTCGGGGGGGGGGGGGGGGGGGGGGGGGGGGGGACAACGCACAGTGTGTGAGGGGAAGCGGGTTCACGCCTCCTCCCTCCCCCCTTCTCCCCTCTCCCCTCTCCCCTGCCCCCCTCTCTCCTCCTCCCCCTCCCCTCCCAGTGGTGGAAAGGACACTATACAAATATCATTGTGTGTTGTTGAAGCTACAGCCTCTCCACCCGCACCATTTGAATCACAGCGCCTCAGGACGCTCTACAAGTCTCATTTAGTTGTTGTTGTTGTGGAGTGTGGGAAGCAGGGGAGAGGGGAATCTAATTTTGGTGTTTTTAACCCCTCGCTCGCTCGCTCGCTGCTGTGTGTGTGTGACACGATTAGACTCCAACCCTTTGCCTCCCTCCCTCCCTCACACGCTCACTCCCTCACTCCCTCGCCTCCATTCGAGGCCAGTCTCAAGACCCTCCTTCTATCGACCGTGTCTTCAGCTGCCCTCCTACCTCAACCGCCTCCCTCCTTCATCCCCTCCTCCCCCCCCACCCACAACCCGCCACCCTGCCCCGCCCTCCTCCTCCCCACCACACCCCGCCACCCTGCCCCCCCCCTCCCCCGCCCACCACACCCCGCCAGCCTCACAGCCTGCCCCCCCCTCCCCCACCCACCACACCCCGCCAGCCTGCCCCTCCCCTCATCTTCCCCACCACACCCCGCCATCCAGCCCCCCCCCTCCTCCCCCCACCACACCCCGCCAGCCTCACAGCCTGCCCCCCCCTCACCCCCACCACACCCCCGCCAGCCTGCCCCCCCCTCCTCCCCCCCCACCCACACCCCGCCAGCCTCACAGCCTGCCCCCCCCCACCCCCCCCTCCCTGTACCCTGTGACACAGAGGATGCAGTTAGTAATCAGCTCAGATGATATGTGGCTGCCCTTTGACGGTGACATGGGCTCCGATCCCCCCCCCCCCCCCCCTCTCACATCCCGGAGAGCTTCCCGGCCTCAGAGATTCCCGCTCTAACCAGAGTACACGTCACCGCCACGGTCGGCTGTAACCGTTCTAGATGTTTCTGCGAGTCAGTGCAGGAGGTCGGACGCGGCGGAGGGGAGGGGGGGTGGGGGTGGGGGGGGGGGGGGCTTAACAGGGGAGCACGTGGACGCCCAGTGCAGAGGGAGCTCTGCTCTGCCTCTAACCAGTGCTGGCTGAGGCTGAACCTGGAGTTGTGGAGGGCCCGGATATGGAATGGGTTAATGAGGGTGTGGACCTTTCTGTTTCAGAGCTGGAGGCACAGGAGGTATGTAGTTGGCTGCGGGCAGCTGGATTTCCACAGTACGCTCAGCTCTACGAAGGTGGGTGTCGGCAGCGTTCATTAACCATTTGTACTGATGAGGAAGGAGCTGCTACAAGTGTCATTTGGCTGTTGTTGTTGTTATTGTCCATTTACATGAAAGTACATCAGATGCAAGGATTATTATTAATATTATTTCTCCAGCTCAAGCAAAGATGGCGTCAGTTTATACCCACTGCGGGTGGGGGGGGGGGTGGGGGGGGGGGGGTGGGGATGTGCTTCTGAAAGGGTTAAAGTGGGGCATTCACTCCTATAGATGTTTGCCAGCGACCTGACTGACATTGGTCAGATCATCTGAGTGGGTTAGCTAACCACCAAGGTCATCCCTCAAGGCTGGTACCTCAGCCCGAGCCAGTGAGCGAGCCCCAGCATAGACACCATGGGGGAGGGAGAGAGGGACAGAGAGAGAGAGAGCAGGGATTGGGGTTAGAGTAGAGAGCTCCAGTTGGTGGGTGGGGGTGGTGGGAAACAAGCACCAGGGCTGGCTGGCTCTTCAGTTTGTGAAGGATTAAGGGGTTGAATTTCTACGTTTAATGCCTTGTTTGTCGGAATGGTCCTGTGATAAACACTGGACTGTATTTATGTGGAGGACAATCGCAGGAAATCCCAGCATCCTGGGAAGCAGCCTGAGCCAAATCCCAGCCTGGGCCAACACTGCTCTCTCTCTCTCTCTCTCTCCCCCTCTCTCTCTGCCTTTCCTCAGGAACAACAGCTGTCACTGTGTGTGTGAGTGTGAGTGTGAGAGACTGGAGGCGAGGAGAGAGCGTGGGGATTGTGTGTGGGGTGGGGGAGGGGAGTTTGGAGGGGGAGTGATGGGGTGGAGAGGTGGTGGTGGGGGTGGGGGGAAATTGGAATGGAGTGAGGGATAACCAGTTAATGTTTCCTGGACAGATTCCCAGTTTCCCATCGACATTAACGCAGTGAAGAACGATCACAACTTCCTGGACCAGGATTCTGTGGATTCGCTCTGCAGGTAATTCTCATGTTCACACTTGTGCACACACACACACACACACACACACACACACTTACTTGCACACTCACTTGCACACTCACTCTCACTTGCACACTCACTCGCACACTCACTTCTCACACATTCATATGCACTCATTCACGTTCACATATACAAAACACTCAAATTCAATCATGCACACACACACACTTGTGTTCACTTGCACTCAATAACGCTCACTTGCACACTATCACACACACGTACACTCACCAATACACACATTCATGTCTGGGTTGGGTGGGTGGGGAAGTGTGGGTGGGGAGGTGTGTGTGGGGAGGGAGATGTCTGGGTTGGGTGGGGAGGGCTGGGTGGGTGGGGGGAGGGCTGGGTAGGTGGGTGGGTGGGTGGGGAGGTGTGGTGGGGAGGGCTGGGTGGGTGGGTGGAGGTGTGGGTGGGGAGGGCTGGGTGGGTGGGAGGGGGGGAGGTGTGGGTGGGGAGGGCTGGGTGGGTGGGAGGTGTGGGGTGGGGAGGTCTGGGTGGGTGCGTGGAGGTGTGGGTGGGGAGGGCTAGGTGGGTGGGTGGGTGGGAGGGGGGAGGTGTGGGTGGGGAGGGCTGGGTGGGTGGGAGGGGGGAGGTGTGGGTGGGGAGTAGTGTCCTATTCGCCCCTCATGGCCCTGACTCTCCCTGGCTGTTGTCAGGCGGTTGACTATTCTGAACCAGAGCTCCTCCATGAAGCTGGACGTCGACATTGCCAGGAAGCTGGTGAGTCAACTTGCTTTCTCCTCTTCCAATATCACTTACACTTCGCCCTCAGCCACTCTCCATCCCCCACTCCCTCCTTCAACACCTTCAAGGTCCATCACAAGACCTTCCTCTTTGACACGCCTTTGGTCACCCTCCTGGCCCTCCATCCCTCCTGATCCCAACCTCCAGCTCGAGTCCAAATCCCCGCCTCCAGGGCCTTGGGATATCCTCCTCAAGTGAAAGACACTGTGTGAATGTATAGTGTTGTTGTTGTGGGTCTGGGTTCCAAACTCCAACCAAGGGGACCAGGCCTTGGTGCCTGGGTGACCAGGCCAAAGCCTCTTTAGGGTGAGGTCACAATTCCCTCACCGCTCCCCCCCGCCCCCCCCCCCCCCCCCCCCCCACCACCCACCCCTGGGTCTCTGTGGCTGATGTCTCCGCTGTTGTTGTTTCAGGGTGATGGTTCTGAGGAGGATGAGCCCTACGCCATCAGTGACCGCTGGGCGTTCCAGCGTGAGAGCAAGCGATGGTCTCGTCTTCCCGCAGGGTCCCTGGGCTCGGACCCGGGATCCCGGCAGCCGGGAGAGTCTCCTGAGCGAGCTGAGCTCCAGCCACAGCACGTCTGTGGACAGTGTGCGGGTGGGCTCGGCGCGAACGGGCTCCCAGACGCTCGGAGACCCCCCGCCGGCCAGGACTCCCTGGCCAAGCCCCGTAAACACAGGACCAAGAGCTTCCTGCGGCACATCGACTCTCTCCGCTGGAGGCGTCCACAGGCCAAAGCCAAAGTGACACAGGGCGCCGCGGAGACCACTCCCGACCACCAACCCGGCCGGGAGTCACAGCGGTGGTTGGCGGGGGAGTCCGAGGGGCCTCGCGGGGGCCGGGACCGGGAGCCGCTGCCTGGAGGATTGCAAACTGGAGGCCGAGGCCTGCGGCCTAGGCTGGGCCGACCGTGGGACCGCGATCGGCTGGTCCACGTCCCCGCCGACCACAAGCCGGGAATGTTCCCCAAGTCCCTGTCCCTGGAGAGTCTGTGCCCAGGACACGACCAGCGGCTGCCATGGTGGAGGACAGAGAACACGAGTGTCCGCGGTGAGGGGGAGGGTCCTGCGGCTCGGTGGGCAGTCGGCAAAGCGTGTACGACAACGTCCCCGAGGACTGCCGGCCGGAGCCCACCTTCGACAACCTGGACCAGGTCCTGACTCACGTGGACGGGGAGAGGCGGAGGGTGGACGCCTGGTGCCAGGCCCTGTGCCCGGAGCTGCGGAGCTCGGAGCCTGAGCCGCGGGCCCAGAGGGAACACGCGGCGTCGGGCAGCGACGCCGACACCAGCGCAGCCTCGCTGACCGAGGCCGAGGACGGAGACACGAGGGAGAGGAGTGACTCGGGTGTGGGAGCCTCGCTGACACGCCCCAAAAGGTGAGGGGCGCGTTGGGGGTGGAGGTGGGGAGTGGGGTGTGGTGTGGGGGCAGTAAACATTGGAAGCCAGCCCCCCACCCCCACCTCCCCTCCTTCCCCCTCCCACCACTCCCTGTCCCCAGTCCAGGCCTTGTCTGTCAAACAGCTGACACTTTGCCTCTGCAATCAGTTCTGACCTTCAAATCTTACTTGAATGGAACATCTGTGTGCGCGCGTGTGTGTGCGCAGTGAGGCATGGGTTTAGTGTGTGTGTGTAGGGGTGGGGGTGGTGGCTGTGTCTGGTTGTGGGGGTGTTATAAATAAATCAGAGCCTTCCTCCCCCCCACCCCCCCCCTCCACCCGCCACAAGAGAAACTAGCAGTTTCCGTTTATAGTCCAGACGCTCACAACCAAAGCATTTCATCTGAAGCAGTTTCCTGGTTCAGCTGCTCGATGGGCGTCAGACATGCAGCTGTCACACACACACATGTACGCACATTCACTCACACACGCACTCACTCACTCACACACATGCGCCACTCACACACACACGTACACTCACACACACACACACACGTATGCACACTCATGCACAAAGGCACACAAACACAAATGTACGCACACACACGTATGTGCATGCACACACACATGTATGCACACCCACACTCGCACGCGCACACGTACACGCACACACACACACACGTACGCCCACTCTCACACACACACTCGCCCTGACATCAGGTTAACGTGTGTGTGTGTGTCCCCACCCAGGAAGCTGCGCTGGACCAGTTTCCAGATCTCCCACCTGCCGAGTGTGACCTCAGCGTCTCTGGAGATAAACCGACAATCGGCAGCTCAGCTCCACCGGCTCCAGCGCTTCTCCCCTCCTCAGCCTCACCGTCACCATGGAGAGGCTCAGCCTGGCCGGCAGGCCCAGCGGGCGCTGGTCAGTGGGGGGAAGGGGGGAGGGGGGGGGGGGGGGCGCTGGGCAGCGGAAGGGAGGGGGGGGAGAGGGCAGTGGGGGGGGGGAGGGAGGGGGGGGCAGAGGGCGCTGGTCAGTGGGCAGCGGGGGGGGAAGGGGGGAGCTGGGCAGTGGGGAGGGGGGCTGGTCAGTGGGGAGGGGGGGCAGTGGTCAGTGCGGGAGGGGGGGGAGGGGGGCTGGTCAGTGGGCAGTGTGGGGGAGGGTTGGGGGGGGATAGTGATGGGGTATGGAGATGGTGGGGGGACAGTGGGGGAGGCTGGGGGTGGGGGTGAGTTGGGGGGATAGTGCTGAGTTAGTTTAAGGCTGACACTCCCCCCCACCCCCCGCCCCAGGGTGGTGCCGAGGTTCCTGAGGAGGAGTAAAACGCCCGATTACCGGACAAGCGAGTGTTTGGGGTCCCGCTCATCATCAATGTCCAGAGATCAGGGCAGCCCCTCCCCCAGGGCATCCAGCAAGCTCTCCGATACCTCCGGGGCAAGTGCCGGCAACAGGTCAGCTCACACTCGCCACTCACACTCGCCGCTCACACTCGCTCTGCTCACACTCACCGCTCACACTCGCTCTGCTCACACTCACCGCTCACACTCGCCTGGGGTCTGAAACATTGATTGTGTGTAAGGGAGTGTGGGGGGGGGGTTTGGGGGGAGGTGGGGAGGAGGGAGGTGTGTGAGCGAGGGGTGGTTGGGGGTGGGGGTGGGTGGCTCGGAGCCTGAATCGGCTGGTGTCAGACGCTGGTGTAATTCCCGGTGTTTGGTCCCGACGATCAGGTTGGGATCTTCAGGAAGTCTGGGGTGAAATCCCGGATCCAGGTCCTGCGGGAGCTGAACGAGAGCCGGCCGGAGCACACGGACTACACCACCCACTCCCCCTACGATGTGGCCGACATGCTGAAGCAGTATTTCAGGGACTTGCCTCAGCCCATCTTCAGCAGCAAACTCACCAACACCTTCCTACAGATATACCAACGTGAGTATCGGGAGGGGAGGGGACCTTTCACTCTCACGCTCTCTCTCTCTCACTCTCTCTCACACACTCACTCACTCACTCTCATACTCACTCTCACACTCTCATACTTACTCACACTCACACACACTCTCACACTCTCACTGTCACATTCTCATACTCACTCACTCTCACACTCACTCACTCATCACTCACTCAACCACTCACTCGTGAACGCACTCGTGAACGCACTCACTCACTCACTCACTCACTCACTCACTCACTCACTCACTCACTCACTCACTCACTCACTCACTCACTCACTCACTCACTCACTCACTCACTCACTCACTCACTCACTCACTCACTCACTCACTCACTCACTCACTCACTCACTCACTCACTCACTCACTCACTCACTCACACTCTCCCTCCCTGTCCCTCTCTCTAACACACACAGACGTGGGGAGGGAGGAGCAGGTGCCTGCGTTGCAGGCAGCCATTGTTCTGATGCCGGATGAACATCGCGAGGTGTTGCAGTCGCTGCTGTATTTCCTCAGTGACGTGGCCGCGGACAGTGAGAACCAGATGACGGCAAGAAACCTGGCGGTGTGTCTGGCCCCCTCCCTCTTCCACCTCAACCTGCCCCGCAAAGATACCTCCTCCCCCAGGTCAGTCCCCTCAGCGCACGGAGGCTGGGGAGGGTGGGGGGCGGGGGGGGCTCGCGGGCTAGCCCACCACCAGCTCCTCGACCCCCATCGGCCACCCTGTCCCCACCCCAGTCTCTCTCCTTCTCTCCCCTCTACGTCTCCTCGCCCCCCCCCCCTCTACCAACACATCATCTACTCTGTAGTTCAGTGGTTAGAGCACTTGCCTTACAAGCGTGAGACTTGTGATCGAATCCAGGCAGGTGAAATCTTGGGCAAGTTTCTTTACTCCCACACACACACACACACACACACACACACACACACACACACATACACATACACACACCCACACACACACATACACACACCCACACACCCACATACACACACCCACACACACCTAATAATAATTCCTTCCCCAAAAAAACACAATAATATATTGGTCATTTCACTCCACGACTGTTTGTGTTGGGGGGGGGGGGGGGGAACGCTGCTGTGCGTAATTGGCTGCCGCGTTTCGCTCTCCCACAAATACACAGTCACTACACTTTACAGTACATTCTGTGAAGCGCTTTGAGACGCCGATAAGATTTGAAAAGCCCCA
>CM068754.1:18368315-18389021 GCA_035084275.1 Hydrolagus colliei
TATAGAGAGAGATATATATATATATATATATAAACGTTCGCTCGGAATCTCTTTATCGATCGTCGCCTTACGACGCTGCGAGGCAAAAAAATAAAACCTTTCCTTTTTTTTTCTACACCCCCCCCCCCCCCCCACCACCACCACCCACCCAATCCACTCCTCCTACCCCCCCCCCCCAGCTCCTACCACCCACCCTCAACCTCCCTCAGCTCCCACACCCCCCTCCCTCCCCAGACTCCAACCACCACCACCCCTCCCACCCACCCCCTCCACCCTCCCCCCCGACCCCCCCACAAACAAAAAAAAACACGAAACACGCACACAAACCCAGAAAGAAAAAGATATATATGTATATATATATACAGCCCGAGCTGTCCTTTGTCTAGTATTATCTTCTCTGCTTTTTCTCCCCTTTCCTTTTTACTGTAAATGGCAGAGCTCAGGGAGCCGAGGCGAGCGTGAGAACTGCAGAGCGCTCAGTGTTGGTCAGTGTGAGAATGCACCCGTCGACAAACGCTCCCTCGTCAGACAGCACCAATCAATGTAGAGCGAGCGCGACACTGCACTGCAGAGAGGCAGAAGAAAGATACTCAGCCATCTGTACGGCTGCTCAACAACAAACAAGGGTGGGGGGGGGAGGAAAAAATCAGCCTCCGCAGCCCGTATCTCTCTCTCTCTCTCTCCTTCTCTCTCCTCCTCCCTCCCTCTCCCTCTCTCCCCCTCTCCCTCTCGCTCCTACTCTCTCTCTCTCTCTCCTCCTCTCTCTCCCTCTCCCTCTCCCTGCAAGCCTCCTGCTCAACCGGTAACAACAGCAACCTCACCAAACCCTGAGAGAATGCGGTGAGATCGCCAGAGCTCTGTGTTGCCACCCGAGGGAGGGAGGGAGTGAGGGAGGGGGAGGGAGGGGGAGGGAGGGATATTGAAGCCCCCCCCACTTTACCCTTTACCCGTCTCTTGGGTGTGATGAGGTACCATCTGCAGCGTTGTGAATGTGATCAAATTCGTAGCTCAGGACTTGATTAGCACATCCTAATAGCATCAGGACCCTCTCGCTGCTCACTTCAGGCTATAGTAATTAGATTGTGGACGGAGGCAAGAATAAAGACTAATTATTAACCCCCCCCCACCCCCCAAAAAAATAATATGTATATATATACATATATAGGAAAAAAAATGTCTCCTCTTCCTCTTCTTCTCTTTCTTTTTCTCATTCTCCCCCCCCCCCCCATTCCGATTGTAAAACAGGTTGGAGAGTGCAGCACACCGAACAGGGAGATGGTTTATTCCCGGGGGCAAAATCTCAACTCGTGTCTCGTCAGGATGTATTCGCACAGTCACCATTTAATCTGGGTTCATGATTCGGAAGCTGATTTCACACAAAACAGGGTTCAGACAGTCGATGACCCCGGGCACAGTTCCTGACCAGTATCCTGAGGGGATTTGTTTCAGAGAAGATTGTGGAGGCATAACCAAGGCTCACGTTCCATCAATCCATCAATCAATCCATCAATCCATCAATCAATCCATCAATCCATTGCAACAAAATGATCAGAATGATCCTGGCATTTGGTGTCACGGCTTCACATCAGGCTCGCCGTCAAGTGTAGTGACTGTATATTTTGCAGGTGCAGTCCCCCCCCCCCCCCACAAACATCTGTCTATGGGAGAGTGTTTTTTTGTGGCCAGGACACAGGAGAACCTGCCTTCTCTTCTCGGATAGTGCCGAGAGATCTTTAACGTTCCACTGACCAGGCAGACAGACCTGAGTTTAACTTCTCACCCGAAGGTTAGCAGCCGATTAGCCCAGTATCGGAGCGACAGACGCTAGAGACTGTCAGCACAAAGTCCCTGACGTGAAGTCCCTGACTTCTATAACCTTCCGAGCCGCCATTTGAACCACGATGATAAACGGAGTTAACGGGGTAGAAAAATATATTTAACATAGCTACAAATACATTCTTTACAATTTTTAATTTAAAACAAATTGCTTCGGTGCCTTTCACTTCAGATGCTTTCCAAAACATTTCACAGGATTTTTACCATTCAGGGTATTTTGTACTAATATATTATATTACCGTATTAATAATATTTTCGAACTAGTTAAACTATTTGTCAAATGATTCTCAGTCGCAAGTGACTGAAGCAGAAGTGACGGGACACTGAATACCACTGGTCCTTACTGACAGAAGCCACAAAAAGGTAAATTATGCCATCTTCAGAAAGGACTTTATCAATGACAAGTACCAGCTGTCAACACTTTGCAATGAACAAGAAGTCTATAACGAGATGTAGCAGCCAGGATGCAGCGGTGATTACAGTGGGTTAGGACACTGATACATTCCCAAATCAGGCCAGGGTAGGAATTTATCTCAGATCAGTCAAATAAATATGTATTTTTTTATATTAAAAAAAAGGAGCTGGTTGAAGCGGTTTGGGGGAAATGTCCAGTAATGGGACTCAAAGGTTTACTCTTTACAAAGAGGAATTATAGTGTAGGCCAAAGGCTCTTCTTTCATCCCAGCTGATGATGTTATCTTGTTAACGCTAGCTATAGACCTAACCATTGTGGAGTCTTGTAGCCTTACAAGTGTGAGACCTGGGTTTCCAATCCACAAAGTCAGGGAGAAACCTTGCGCAAGTTTCCCTTACTCCACACACACACCACACACACACACACACACAGACACACACACACACACACACAGACACACACACAGACACAGACACACACACACACACACACACACACAGACACACACACACAGACACACAGACACAGACACACACACACAGACACACACACACACACACACAGACACACAGACACACACACACAGACACACACACACAGACACACACACACACACACACAGACACACACACAGACACAGACACACACCACACACACACACACACACACACACAGACACACACACACAGACACACAGACACAGACACACACACACAGACACACACACACACACACACAGACACACAGACACACACACACACACAACACACACGCGCCTAATAAGAATCCGTCCCCCCCACCCAAAAAAAAACCTATAAGAAATTGGTCATTTTTAACCCACGACTGTTTGTGTGTGGGGGACGCTGCTGTGCGCAACTGGCTGCCGTGTTTCACCCACAAATGTACAGTCAATTCACTTTACGGTGTATTCTGTGAAGCAGCTTTGAGACGCGGTCTAGATGACCAATGAAAAGCCGCGATATCAAAACGCGAGGATTATGACTGTGAATTTACTGCATATTTGTGGGCGAAACATGTTGGTCAATTACGTACAGCAGCGTCCCAAACAACAGCAGTGGATTGAAATAACCAATTTATCATTGGGTTTATTTTTTCCTGAAGGATTATTATCAGGCGTGTGGAGGAAGGAAACTTACCCGAGGTTTCGTTCCTGCCTGGAATTGAACCCAGGTCTTGTCACTTGTAAGGCGAGCGCTCTAACCACTGAGCTGCAGGAGAACTCCAACCGCTTAGACTAATTTGGAGACTATTACGTGGCAAGAGTCAAGGCCCTGGGGGGGGTGGAATCCCAGAGATATGCATCCTCAGGCTTACGATCCAAACACAGGTGAGTGCGTCCCCACCCACACGTGGAAATGCCCGAGATATTTATTGGAAAGACACAAGAGAACAAAGATTGGGACCCTGGAATGGGCTGAGGTGTTGTTGTGTGTGGAGCCTGACCAGGCTAGACCTCACAGCTTGCCATGGAACAGTGATGTCTGGCAAGCTTCTCTGCTGCTTGTCCGGCTCAGACCACTCTACCCATCGAGGCTTTGGCTGCAGTAGGGGGTGGGGGTGGGGGGTGGGGGGTGGGGGGGGGTGGGGGGTGGGGGGTGGGGGTGGGAAGGGGCGAATCAAACCAGACAGAGAGTTCTGCTACTGCTCTCCATCTCAGTACATCTATAAATAACCCGAATACAATTCCAACTTAAAAATAGCATTACACTTACAGATTTACAAACAAAGCCTATTGCTAAGTGCACACACACAGAGAGGGAGGGACGAGAGAGAGAGAGAGCGAAGTCCAGCAGTCTTAACAATCACACTGAATACCACTGATAACAAACAACCCCTTGCGTTTGATATAGTGCCTTTCACATGGGAGATCACCTGGGAGACGTACGTACGTCCACTTACAGGTGCTGCTTTCAACAGAACAAACCGAAAGGTGTTCAACAACACAGCCCACCGTCAGCAACACTGACACTGACACTGACACTGGGCTCGGGGGATAAACAAAGGCCTGGCTTTGGCTTTGGGTTTGGCTTTGGCTTTGAGTTTAGGTTTGGGTTTGGCTTTGGGTTTGGCTTTGGGTTTGGCTTTGGGTTTGGCTGGCTCCGTGTGTGTTTGCTGCTGTGGTAAACAGTACAATGTTGGGATGAGAACGTGAGTGACACAAGTTTGCTTGGAGTAAAGATGAGCTGAGATTTATTTTTCTTTCTTTTCTGGATAATTCAGGAGCGGATGTTACTTATCATTCTCCCCTTCGCCACCTACCTACCCACTCACCACCCCACCCACCCACCCACCTCCCACTCCCCACCCACCCACCTCAGCCATAACCAAATTCTACATAGAATTCCCTTCGAACTCGAGGCTGGCTATTCAGAACATATCCGAATGCTCCCACACAATGTAACTAACATTCTGTTTAACAGGCAGCTGCGACACACACACACACACACACACAGGAGGCTGCTGGAATAATAAACAGGATTCAGACAGGGGAGAAAAAAAGATCAAAACGCTCTCAGCAAATCTCTGATCATTTCCAACCCAACCACAGAGCGCATTCAAACACACGTGTTCATACACCTCCGCGCATCAGACAACCTGCTGCTCTCTGTATCGCTGCTGCTAGTCACACAGAGCTGGACTGAGGAGGGAACGACTAAAGAAAAGACAGGGATATACATATATATATATAAATACAGAGAGAGAGAGAGGAGAGACACACACACAAAATAGGTGGAGAGGTAAAGGCGGACTGACCGAGGAAAAGGAAAAAGAAAAGAAAACCGGTCAGATCGAGAGACAACAACTTACATTAATTTGGCACATCGGGTGATGGCTTGAAGCATTTTAAGGCGATGCCAGAGACCGAGAAGGGCAGGTGGGGTGGGGGCGGGAGGCGGGGGCGCGGGGGAGGGAGGGGAGAGGAGAGGAGGGAGAGGACTGTAGGCTTTGGACAAAGAGGTTCGCAACAAAGCTTTTAAACACCATCGGAGAGAGAGTGGGAGGCAAAGTCAAGGGATTGAGCGAGGAAACCACAGAGGGTGGAGAGTGGGGGGGCGGTTGGGTGGGTGGAGGAGATGAAGAAAGCCTCACAAGTCTCAGAGTGTGGAGAGCAGAGGAGGACGAGCCGGAGACTGAGATTGGAGGCCGGAGGTTTAAGAAAGGGAGAGGAGAGGAGAGGAGAGGAGAGGGAGGGAATTGGAATTCAATATACTGTATTGGGGAGGGGGGAAAAAAAATGCAGAATTGAGCATTTATGGAGGAAGAACAAAGAATGGAAATACTCTTACTGGCGATGCACAGAGATGTGGTACAGAGACACTTTTGTGAAGGTAGGAGGGAGGCAAAGTGGGTGGAGTCCTGTGGCTCAGCGGGTTAGAGCACTTGCCTTACGCACGTGAGACCTGTGTTCGATTCCAGGGAGATCAGGGCGAAACCTTGGGCAAGTTTCCTTACTCCACACACGCACACACACACACACGCGTACACACACACACACACGCGTGCCTCATAATAATCCGTCAAAAAAAAGACAATAATAAATTGGTCATTCCAGTCTACCACTGTTTGGCCCACAAATATACTGTACAGTCAACTCGCTTTACAGCGTACGCATTCTGTGAAGCTTTGAGACATCGAGAAGACGTGAAAAGCTCTTCACATCAAATGCCGGCATTATTATCATCATCATTATTATAATAAATATTATTATTATTAAAGCCATCTACATTTTATCTTTTGCGAGCATTGAAATCACAACGCTAAGTTGGTGTTACTTTTATACAAGGCGTGCGTTGGACTAATGGAACACTCTAGCCATCAAGAGGAGGGGACAGGGTAGGGTCTTGGGTCTAAGATATCCTCCTCCTTCAGATAGAACATTAGAATTAGGAGCAGGAGTAGGCCATTCAGCCCCTCAAGTCTGCCCCCCGCCAGTCAATAAGATCATGTCTGATCTCCTCTAACTTCCACCTGCACCCCCCCCACCACCACCTTATCCCCATATCCCTTAATCCCTTTATCCACAAGAAATATATCAATCTCAAGTCTTGAATATGTTCAAGGACTGACTGAGCAACTGCAGTCCTTTGGGGGTAGAGAATTCCATCAATTCACTCACTTCCCCACTCCTCTGATAATTGTGCGTTTGTACAGTAAGCCACAGGAGAGGAAGACTGACCTGTGGAAGGCACATGTGTATACGTGACACAAAGCTGTACACGTTCTCAATCTCAGACAGACCCTTCTCCTTCACTTCAACAAGTTCAAGCACAGGCTCCGTGTCAGTGTGGGACGAAGAACAACGTCGGATGAGTTGATTATCTTCATCTTGGGAGTTGTATTTCTGAGTGAAAACAAAAATGCAACAGGGTCAGTTGGTCAAGCAGATTGAAAAAAACTAATTTACTGAACTTTCTGTAAATCCAACCAAACAGAACCTCGAGCTGAACAATCCATCTCAACAAAATAATAATATTAATAATAACAATCCTTACATTTGATATCGCGGCTTTTCACATCTTATCGACGTCTCAAAGCGCTTCACAGAATGTACTGTAAAGTGAAGTGACTGTGTATTTGGGGACGAAACAAAGTACAATACACCACCACCACAACAACAACAAGAACAACAACTTGGGTTTATATAGCGCCCTCCACCCCGGACAGCGTCTCAGAGCGCTTTGAACATATTCACAAAGGAAAGGCTGTGCAATCCATTTGATTTTTTATTCTACTGCAATTTGTACAGTGGGTGATCATTTATTTTTATTGGGGGATGTTATTGGGGGATGTTATTGGGGGACTTTATTGGGGGGAAACTTTCTTCTCCTCTCGAAAAGTGCCGTTGGGATCTCTAACATCCAGCTGAACAGGCAGATGGAACCTGACTTAGTTTAACGTTTTCCATTCCTACACATTGCTGCACCTATCCCCCCTGCCCCTCAGCCCTGCCCCCCACAGCCCTGCCCCCCCCCCAGCCCTGCCTGCCACAGCCCTGCCCCCCCCCCAGCCCTGCCCCCCCCAGCCCTTCCCCCCCCAGCCCTGCCCACCACCCCCAAGTTTCCTTACTCCACACGCCTAATAATAATCCCTCCCAAAAATAACCCACAATAATAAAAAATTGTTCATTTCAATCCACGGCTGTGTGTGTGTGTGCGGGGGACGCTGCTGTGCACAATTGGCTGCCGTGTTTCGCCCACAAATATATACACAGTCACTTCACTTTACAATATATTCTGTGAAGCGGTTTTGAGACACAGTCGATAAGATGTGAAAAGCCCTATATCAAAATGCCAGGATTATTATTATTATTATTATTATTTTGCAAACTCCATACCCACATGTTCAGCAAAAGATTGACTTTCAAAAAGTTTCTGAAAAGAGAAAGTCTTAAGTAACCCGCACCCTGTTTAGATGTTGGTTAAGAAATATTCTGAATCTGGCTTTTACTTTGATTCAATTTGATGTGATTTTAATCGGTGAGTTTAAACAGCAGCTGTGTTGGGAAGCTGGGCTGAAGGAATCAGTTATGAACTGAGGGGATGGTAGAGGCTGAATTATCATTAGATAAAGTCATAAAGACTTTAATTCAGTGTCTCTGCTCCCAGCTCCCTCAGAAAGTCAGGCTCAATAACCCAAACACCTAATATATATATATATATATATATATATATATATAAAATAATATTTAATAATAATATATAATCCTTGCATTTGATATAGCGCTTTCCACATCTTATCAACGTCTCAAAGCGCTTCACAGAATGTACTGTAAAGTGAAGTGACTGTATATATTTGTGGGTGAATCGCGGCAGCCAATTACGCACAGCAGCGTTCCCCCCCCCCCCCCCCCCCCACCCCCACACACACACAGTCGTGGATTGAAATGACCAATTTTATTATTGCGGTTTTTTTTTGGACGGATTATTATTAGGTGTGTGTGTGTGTGTGTGTGTGTGTGGAGTAAGGAAACTTGCCCAAGGTTTGGCCCTGACCTGCCTGGATTCGAACACAGGTCTCACACAGCTTGCAAGACAAACGCTCTAACCACTGAGCCGCGGGAGCTCCAGTCCTAATGAATCCGTCGCCGCCGCTCTGAACAAAGCAACTTTAAAGCCTAAAAAAAAAGTGGCGAGAATCAGAGAGAGAGAAGAAAAGGCTTGGGGCGTCAGTGATCAATCCTTTGTGGTGGCTGAGTTTCGAATCCAATCGCTCAGCTCCCTCTCACCCGCCTCTGTTAAAACAAGTCATCTACCTTCACCATTGAAGGTTGTGGTAATTGACGCTATCGGACAAGTTGCCTACTGTTTGAGGTTAAAACCAAAATATGATGAGTTCCTAGCGTGTTTTATACACTAACTCTTGTACTTGGCTCTTTTCGTTTAAAAGCAAAAAAATGGTGGTGAGTTGTCAAAGTCTTTACAGACGATTGCGTTCGACACAGTTCCAGCTGTTATTGTTTTCAGATCTGGTTTAAACTCCCGAATGCCTTCGGGCCTCTCGTGCTAGGCTTTTAAATGTATTCTCAACCCAATAACGCTGAAGCCCGGGAGACCCTCACCACTTCAATCCCAAGTCCCCTCTCACATCAGCATTTAGTCGCTGCGTTCCCGTCACAAAACGCCCTCTCCCGAGGTAGCAATAGGCGTTTGAAGCGCTTTGAGATATCCTCCCAACGTGGAAGAAAACCAATATGTGTGTAATGATAAGCTGTTCTGCGGATTTCACTACAAGAGCAGCCACTGTTCCGAAGCGAAGACAAGCGCACAAGAGAAGCTTTCGCCCACAAACATACACACAGTCGATTCACTTTACGGTAGAGTCTGCGAAGCCGCTTTGAGACGCAGTTGATAAGGCGTGAAAAGCCGCGATATCAAACGCCAGGATTATTATTATTATTCTTAGCAGAGGCATTTGCCCGCCTGGCCAGTGTTGAACCAGGAATCCTATAGTCTATACCTCCCATACCCCAGTATTATCGCACATTCAAGACCCCACTTTTTGAGTTGCAGTTTTGGTTTGAAATCCGACCACCCGCTGTGCTAACCATCACTCTCTGCAGTTATTGATCCGGAATGGATGAAACTCAAACACTGACATAAGACAGTCATTCTGTATATCTCTCTCACACACTCTCACGCACACACGCACACTCACACACGCACACTCACACACACACACACTCACACATGCACACTCATGCACACTCACACACACACACTTGTTTGCCAAATGTAGTTGACAACCCACCTTACAGCCGAACATGATTGCGATTCTGGTGTCGGTGCAGGGCATGGTACAGTGGCACAGGAGGGGGCAGGAATAGTTTAAACCATCACACTTCCCAGACATTCTTGTGTTCAACGTAATATTCTCAGCAGCAGCAGCAGCGAAAACAGTCTGAGGGAGACAGAGAGAGAAAAAAAAAGGGGCTATCTTGAGTTAAGAGGCAGAACTGATGGAATTAAATCCCAAACTAGTTTTTCTATCTGTCCTTCAGACGCTATTACTCTCTCTGTTAGCCAACCAGAGACACCAAAGCTATGTGTTAACTTGGCAGGGTGACAGGCGAGAGAGCGAGAGAGACTGCATGTGTAGCTCAGAAAGGTGACTCCCCCCCACCACCCACCCACCAACCCCCCCAAAAAAAAAACCCTGCAAAAGAAGGCGAGGTTGATGGTGATGATTGCCACAATGGGGTGATTTGAAACTCTTCAGCCGAGAACCTCCTCGCTTGGATCCACTTCAGACGTCCAGTAACAACGCTGACCTAATGAATCAAGCTCTCCACGTCGCTAGCCCCCCCATCAATACTCGCTCACTCACTCACTCACTCACTCACTCACTCTCTCACTCACTCACTCTCTCACTCGCTCAATACTCACTCAGCGGTTTTACAATCCCTGCCAATCAACTACACTGTCTGATAGTTTTTTACATCTGTTATTTGAAGCCACAAGCGTCCGAGCGTCAACATCAAATATTTATTGATTCATTGGATGTTCATTCCTCCTCCTCTTCCCCCCCCCCCCCCCCCCCCCCACCTCCATTAGTGTCTCTGTCTCCTCTGCCATTAATTCTCTGATGTATTATTACTCTGGAAAAAAAACTTCCCCCCTCTCCCCCCCACCACCACCTCCGCCCCATCAGTAATGGACCTGGAAAAACCTTCACCACTATTCTGAATGACATCATCTTATAAAGTACATCACTGGACGGACTGATGGGATGAGCTGATGTCAGTAAATCTGAAGTATTCTGATTAAAAGGGAAGAATATAACAGTAACGAGGCCGGGAATCACAAACACGGAGCGGAGCACGTTAAAGTGACTGTCTCTAATCAGGTACCGACTCACGTTAGATTTTCTGCCTTTATTGCGCATGTAAATACAACAACATAACATGTGTTGCTCCTGTAGCTCAGTGGGTTAGAGCACTTGCCTTACAAGCGTTGAGACCTGTGTTCAAATCCAGGCAGATCAGGGTTGAAACCTTGGGTGAGTTTCCTTACTACACACACACACACCACACACACACACACCACACACACACACCACACACACACACCACACACACACCTAATAATAATACCTCAAGAAAAAAACAATAATAAAATCGGTCATTTTCAATTAACGGCTGTTTGCGGGGGGGGAACGACGACGCTGCTGTGCACAATTGGCTGCCGCGTTTCGCTCTCCCACAAATATATAAGCAGTCACTACACTTTACAGAATATCCTGTGAAGCGCTTTTGAGACCTCTAGAAGATGTGAAAAGCCGCGATATCAAACGCCAGGATTATTATTATTCTCAATCAGGATCCTGGGAGAAAATTCCTTCTCTGTATGAATAGTTTTTGTGGGGATCTATGGTGTTCACCTGGTCAGGCAGGCGAGGCCTCGGTGTAACATTTGATCCAAAGGATTGACACCTCTCTCTCTCTCTCTCGCTCTCTCTCTCTCTCTCTCTCTCTCTCTCTCTCTCTCTCTCTCTCTCTCTCTCGCTCTCTCTCTCTCTCGCTCTCGCTCTCTGTGTTGGAGCATCTATGAGCGACAAATCTCAACATGGGGCTGGAACTCACAATCTCTGACTCAGAGACAACGGTCTTTAAGCAAATGAGCCAGCTGACATTTCTGCTGAATTAATAGAATAGAAATTTACAATCTATAAGGTGGCCATTGGGGGCCCATCGTGTTTTCTTTCCGAGAGAGCGTTTGTTTTTTCCTTGTGATTTCCACCCCCCCACACACCCCCACCCCGCCCCACCAATAACCCTTCATAGTTCTTTTTCGAGACGATCTAGCTCCCTTCTGAAAGCTTCTGTCGATGCTACGTCACCCAGTGTTTGAGGGAGAGCAATCCATGCGCCAACAAACCAGTTCTGTTACCTCTGCTCCCAGTCCTTCTGGCAAAGCAGTTGTCAACAGAAAGCTTGAGCTGAATGATAATTCACTGCACTAGGTGGCAGTCTGTTTGTTAGGTTGATGACTAAGTGTGAAGACATTAACTTAACGCTTGTGGCAATATAGCTTAGTACAGCGTCATCCACACCCACCTAACTATTCCTATTCGAAAAAAAATTACAAGATCATGCCTGCTCCATTAAATCGTCTATTTCAAAATTAGTACCCAAATCTAGCTTTGTTAGCCCGGCTAAAGCTCATTAACTCTATATGTTTGCAGATGCTCACCGAGTGTGTAAAGTCTAATCATTTCATTTCTCGTCTGCTCATTAAGTACATCATTTAGAACAGAGACATTACATTTTTCCCCAATTTTTTTATTTTGAAAAAAACCCCCTAATTCAGCTACTCTGGGATGAAATCTGGGATATGTTTACGCCAGATTCCCAACCTGGAAGGCAAGAAACAAATGTAATTTTGTTGTTGTTGTTGAGGGGAGGGGAGGGAAATATATCCTTGGTGGACGGGTCACGGTGCAGGTGACGGAAGTTTCTGGGGTTGATGTGTTGGATAGTGAGGCTGGTGGGGAGGTCAGTGAGGACCAAGGGGTCCCTGTCACGATTCCGCATTGGGGGAAGGGGGGGGGTGGGGGGGAAGGGGTGAGGGCGGAGGTGCGGGAAATGGGACGGACACGGTCACTCGTTTTTCCTTTTCCTTTGTCTTCTTTCTCTCCTTTGTCTTCCATGTCCTGCCTCTCTCCCCCTTTTAACGTCCTTAAGAAACCTCTCCCTCCCCAAACAAGCCCCAGTTCTGACGAAGGGTTGTAGACCCCGAAACGTTGACTCCTTTTTCCTCTCTCCATGGATGCTGCCTGACCTGCTGAGTTTCCCCAGCAACTTCTAGTTTTTGTTTGTGGAAGACAAAATATTTAGCTGCCGATTAGGGCAAGGTTGAGTACGATTACTGTGTCATTTGTACTTTTCAAGTGCAAAACATTTTATAACAATTCAAGAAGCCTATGGCTGGGTGCAAAGCTCAGGGAGATCATTTTGAATACCTTTGATTTGGAAACCAACCACGAGCAAAAATACCATGAATGACTTGCTCAATATCCTGGCTCGTGTGAACTCAGTTAGCCAGCTGCCAAGCTCGCTTAGAGAAGGCAAATAATGCCGAAAACAACAATAGTTCACAGAACAGACACACAAAAAATTAGTTTTGTTTAAAAACCTGTTAAAAACAAACAACATTGGCTTATTATAACATATTCCCCCATTATTCTCTCTCCCGGCTTCACACCCTCAGAGGATTGAGTTCCCAGCCTTGCCTGCTTCACCATTAGCAGCCTGGCCTTCAGACTTTCTGCCCCCAGCCTCCGGGTCACCTGCACTCCCTCACCTCCCCCCCCTCCCCACCAACCAAGCCTCCTCTTAGGTCCATCACAAGACTTTTCCTCTCACAAGAGTGTCTCTCTCTCTGTCGCCTGTCTCTCTCTCTGTAGACTGGGTCTCTCTCTCTGTAGACTGGGTCTCTCTGCGTGTGTCTGGATGTGTAAGCAACTCTACAGGTGCCTGGAAAAGTCTTTTTTTTTATATATAAAAAAGACCACGAAAGCTTTTCTTCTGTAACAGACTAACAGTCCCCAACTGTCTGACTGTAAATTCAGACCCACATTAAGTGGACCAGTGGCTTATTCCATTCATTAGAGTTTTGCAAGCACTGTTTAATAATAATAATAATAATCCTTGCTTTGATATAACGCTTTTCACGAGTTCTAGACTGTGTCACAAAGCACTTCACAGAACATACTGCAAAGTGAAGTGACTGTATATTTGTGGGCGAAGCACGGCAGCCAATTAATTGCGCACGGCAGCGTCCCATGTACAGCCGCGGATTGAAACGAGCAATTTTTTTTTGAGGGATTTTTATTAGCTGTGTGTGTGTGTGTGTGTGTGTGTGTGTGTGTGTAGTATGTGTGTGTGGATGAAGGAAACTTGCCCAAGGTTTCTCCCTCATCTTGCCTGGAATTCAACTCTGCCCCGCCCCCCCCTCCCCCACCTTCGCGTTTGCGAACCACCGAGCTAGCTACAAGACTCCGCAAAAGAAACGTTTCCGAAGAAACGTTCCTTCCTTTCTCGTTCTCCCCTCTTCGATCCTCTTTTAAATCACAGACCAGAGCTCTGCCGATAACTTCCCAGCATTATTCGCTTCCACGTTCGATGAAGGTCACAGGGTCGAGGCGTCTTTCCCAGTAGCTCCTCGGGCAAGTCAATGTCAAGGCAGTTAACGCACGACCGCAAAGTGCAAATGCAATCACATTAAAAGAAGTAGATTGAGCTGCACCACTTCAGGGATTCCTCAGATGGGTTCGTTTAAAGTTCAACGGGAACCACATTATAGAGAGTGCAATTAGATCTTCTATTAATACGACTGATATTGAACACTGCACAACAGTGCGCTAACTATTCTAGATTAGCAATGCACCATTCTGTCGAGCGCCAGAGACAATAGGAACAGGCCATTCACCCCCTCGTTCTATTATATAGATTCATGGCTGAACCTGGGCCTCAACTCCCACTTACTCATCCGCGCCCCAAATCTCTTGATACCCTTACCTAACAAACATCTATCCATCTCGGTCTGGACATTTCGAATGGATCCAGCACCCATTGGCTTTTTGGGGGAAGAGGGTGGGAGAGAATTCCACATTTCCACTTCCCTTTGCGCGAACAAATACCTTCCTAATTTCACTCCCAGACTGCCACAGCTCTAATTTAAGATTATTCCCCCCTTTGTGTCAGATTTCCCGACCGCAGAACTCCGCTTACACCAAACCCCGAGACCTGACACTATCTTGTCAATGGGTAAAGAGTAAAGTCAATCCTGCCTGACACTGACACTGGGGGGGGGGTCAATCCCCGCATTCGATCTTACTGGATGTATTTTTTTTTCCACATACAAGATTTTCACTGTTTGTGACCGTGGTTCCCAAAGCTACAGAGATGACAGAGAGGCTACAACTTAATCCGCTCCAAAATGGTTTCTGGCACCTTCCTGTGGGCAAACCCTGCAAAGCAGCTCATCCGGCTCGGGGGGCAAGGAATAGAGCAACGTCACCATCTCCTCCAGCAGCAGCACTCAGTGTTAACATCACACTGTCTCTAACCGTTGATCCAAGATTGTTGATCCTCACTCTTGTTTTCGAATCTCTCCCCTGCTCTGCACACCCCTCCCCTCCCCTCCCCTCCCCTCCCTCTATGATCTCCTCTCCCCCCCCAACAGTGGAGCGAGCTCCTGTGGCTCAGTGGTTAAGAGCGTTTGTCTTGCAAGCTGGAGAGACCCTGTGTTCGAATCCAGGCAGGTCAGGGCCAAACCTTGGGCAAGTTTCCTTACTCCACACACACACACGCGCCTAATAACAATCCCTCCGAAAGAAAAACACAATAATAAAATTTGGTCATTTCAATCCACGACTGTTGTGGGGGACACTGCTGTGCGCAATCGGCTGCCGCGTTTCGCCCACAAATATATATATATATATATACAGTCAATTCAGTTTACAGTATATTCCGTGAAGTGGCTTTGAGACGTCGGTAAGATGTGAAAAGCCGCGATAGCAAAATGCCAGGATTATTAGTATTATTTATTATGATTATAAATAACGCAGCAATTAGGAAATGCGTTTGGAAAACAAAATATGCTGGGAGACTTTGTGACACGGATTACAGGCCAAAACAGGAATGGCTGTCATCACCAAACGTATAACAGCCAGATGTATGTTTTTTGGGTGGGGGTGGAGGCGGAGGGGGGGGGGGGGGGGAGGGTGATTTCAAATGATTATTGTAGTTAAATAACATCCATTAGGTGGACAACGCCAGCCAAACGAGTGCGGTTTTATTCAGCAATGACGTCTTCGTGTTAGCCATGCATCATATTCGACAAGGCAAGACAAGACAAGGCAAGGCAAGACAAGGCTGCTGGAGTGGCGAGAGGATTAGCTATGGCCCAGGTTTAATGTGCGACCAACCCAACTATCAACACTTCCCTCGACGGGGAGGCTGAGAATCTTCATAACCGAACAATGAAGCACATTATATATATAAGTGATGACTGGAAATGTAACTCAACATAGCAACCAGGGCTGATCTCAGCTGATGGGACTTTTCCACCCCATTATCTATTAAACCCAACCACTTATCTTAAGATAAGATAAATCATCTTCTCGCTCAGCTCCTTGTATGTTTCCCTGTACTGCTCTGTGGCCTCATTAACACCGCTCGCCATCAATTAAGGCTTCATCTTGAATTGTCCTTTGCTGATATGCAGGATCCCGAAATAGTCTTTGGTGCCATTTTGCCGGTGTTTCAGGATCCATTAGAAGCACATTAGCCGCTTGCGGAGGTCATTTGGTGGTTTGACATTTCCAAATCGCACCTCATGGCTTTGTTTCCTTGGCCTGATCCCACGAAGCTTCTCCTAGTGCGACGTAGAGGTTATGACAACAACTCAGGTACAAAGCACAAACCTCTCTCTATTCAGTTGACAATTGACTTGCTGATGCATTGTCAGCTGTTTCCTGATTTTATTTCGTAACACATCGACAGCTTCCATAACATTTTGCGACGTGACGTTACACGTCCTAAATAATAATAATAATAATACTACTGTAATCCTCGCGTTTGACCTGGCGGGTTTCACGTCTTGTGGACGTTTCAACGCGCTTCACGGGATATATTGTAAAGCGACCGACTGTATATTTTGTGGACGAAACGCGGCATCGGATTGCGCACAGCAAAAATTATTACGCACACCAGGCAGCCAAAAAACAGGTGCCCAAAGATACCATCACTTTGGGAAAAAGCCTAGATCGTGGAACCAGTGGCAGCGACAACGAGAAGATCAAATGGACAATTCAGTGAGTAAACAATCCTTCTTCCTCTTCTCAAGTCAAACTCCCTCCTGCCTCTTCTCTGTGGCTTTGACTTGGTTTCTCAGGTGAATAACTTCACAACGTCTCCCATTTGCTTCAGATCTTTGCAGTCTCCGCACAGGGGAGGGGGACGGACGGACGGACAACAGGGGACAGGTGACAATGACCTGAATTCTAATCACCCACTGAACAAGATTAATCTGATTCTCATCTCATTGCCCTCCATTCCTCAGGTTTTAAATCTCTCCATCTGGCCCTCTCCTTATTCACCCCCACCCGCACACCCATACATTGCCACCACCCTCCCCCCCCCCCCCCCGTACACCGAATCCCCCCCCTCATACCCTGAACCCCACCCCCCCAACCAAACACACACTGAACCCCCCTCATCCTGATTCCCCCCTCACACCCTGAGGTATGTGTGTGCTGTGTATGTTGTATGTGTGTATGTGTGCTGTGTGTGTTGTGTATATGTGTGTATGTGTGTGTGTGTGTGTGTGCTGAAACCTTGATGCCACCAGTAAATCTGTGTGATATAAGTGTCATACATTCTGAAGTCTCATCACAACCCCCCAGGCAGGAAAACGTCACGGTGATCCACACACACACAACCTTTGGTGATACAGCTCAGTTTATTTAGTGTGGATATAATAAGGATTTACAACAGGTGATGTAAGTTATTCACAAATACTTTCCTAACATCTAGCTGGAAAGGAACTGCTTTATTCCTGGAATACCGAAGACAACATTTTCTATATTACGCCCCACCTAAAGTGTCAGTGCTTGAGAGATAGGTGACAAGACGTTAAGCTTGACAGGGAATCGAGATACGAGCAGTGAATTAACACAAAGTGGCTTTTTTTTGCTTTTCTTTTTGTACAAAATTCAAACCAGCAAAAGCGCAGACATAAGAACTACCACACACCCGGCCTAGTGTATTTACAACACACACACACAAAAAAAGGACTAGACATTTTCAAGAGTAAGTTAAAATAAAATACCCTAGCAAATAAGGTAGGAAGCTGGCATGCTTGGCTCTGCTCTCCAGACACGGGCTGCTCCAGACAGCCAGGCTTTAGCTCTCTGTGCAGGCAGTTTGTTAAACCAAAACATGATCTAACCCTCCACACCCTCAAACCGGGACAAATCAAATCGGACACAGTGGGATTATACTGGGGGCGACCGAGCGAGGAATGGGGCTTTCCTCTAAGCTACCCTCCCTCCCACTATATTTAATGCTTGCTGATGTCACTCCAGACTGGGGTGGTGGGGGAAAGGGTCAATTATTTATATAAAACAGAATTCTAACAAATGAAAATCATGTTTAAATCAGACAAACAGAAAGCTGCTCAGGCTGAGGATGACTGGATTAACTGGATTAACAATTCACTTGCTGCACAAACAAAATCAAACTCCTTTCCAATCAATGATTTGGGATGGGCACAAGTTAGAAACCCCCCCACCCCCACATCCTCACACACTGACTCCTCCCCACCCTCACACACTGACCCCCCCCCACATCCTCACACACTGACCCCCCCCCTCACATCCTCACACACTGCCCCCCCCCCCCACCCTCACACACTGACCCCCACCCCACCCTCACACACCAACCCCCCCCCGCCCACCCTCACATACTGCCCCCCCACCCCACTTCACTGCCCAACAATCAAATTCACATAACACAGCACACACACACACACATACAGTTGTTTTTGACCGATTTTGTTACTTCTGTCAAGAGTTATTATAGATAAGTTATATTTCTGGAAGTTTTTTTTCCCCAAATCAGAACTTTTTGAAGCAGCAAAGTGTGTGTGTGAGAGTGTGTGACTATTGCTAGATCCCTTCCCTCCCCCCCTCCTTACCCACCTACAGCTTCACACGTCAACCTCAGAGCCAGGAATTCCCGCACAGGGCAGGCAGTTCCCCACACAAGCTTAAATCCAGACTGAAAATGAAAGCAGCAGCAACACGATAATGAATTGTTTTGGACGGGGATCGGGTTGTTTCTGCTATTTGGTTGTGCAAAATCCCCACCAGCTGCCGGGCAAACTGACTCGACGTCTACACTCTCATTGCCTGCCCGGCCCTCTCCATCCACAAAGCCACACACACACACACATCACACACACACACACACACACACTGTGTGCTGGTTCCCAGAACACACAAACACACACACACACATCTGCAAAAAAGGCAATAGAAATAACTTGCCCCTCTCCTCCGTGCCACTAGCCACAGTGGCATGAGGAACGTTTCCCCGCGCAGTCAGTGTGGGACGAAGCCCGTGCAATGGCACCCCCCCACCCCCGCAAGGAGGGGGGGGAACTCCCACCCGGGGCAGGGCAGAGTACTACACTGTGACCACACAGACAGACAAGGCAAGTGAACACACTGAACACACACACACACACACACAGGAAGGCTGGAGTCAGGGCGCTCTCGGGGGTATTAATATACACTCACCAACTTCACCGTTGGGAACAATTCCCTGGTCAAAACAGCACCATTCCTTCTCTATCATTCCCCCCTTTATATCATTCCTCTCTCCATATCATTCTTCCCTCTCTCTCTATCATTACCCCTTTACCCCTTACTCATTCCCCCCCTCCGCACCCCCCCCCCCCCCAACTCCCATCTCTCCCTATCCCCCCCACTTCCCCATCCTGCCCCCCCCCCCACCCCCAAACACACACACAGTTCCCTTCGTCAATTTAGGAAATCATAATTTCTCTTTTCTGTTAAAAAGATCTGCCAGGTTAACGATCTCTGCATAATTCACACAACATCTCAACACAGGCGTGCAAAGGTTCTGTACACCGTAGCGGACACCACTACTGGTTAGTTAGCTTATAACATGAAAGGAATTAAAAACAAGAAACCCAATCCTGCATCTTATAAATTAAACCATGCAGCGTTGAGGAAATGAGGCTGAGAGTTTCTGAATGAATGCCTGCGCGTGTGCAGAGGCCAGACAGTGTGTGTTCCCAGAGCAGGACGGAGGTGGGTGGGGGGGGTGGGGGTGAGCAGCGACTGTGTGCAGTGTGGTGGTGTCCGCTGATAGGGAAGGGGTTGGGTGTGAGCCGGCATTAGCAAGAGCAGCCGCCTTCGCTGATGGGCTGCTCTGGGGGCTTCTCCAGTTTGATGTCGATCACTGAGGAAACCGGGAGTTAAGGAGGAAGTGACATTTAAGAATGATCAGGATTTAACACTCAGCCCGTCTATAATAATAATATTAATAATAATAATAATCCTGGCATTTGATATCGCGGCTTTTCACGTCTTCTGGACTATGTCTCAAAGCCGCTTCACAGAATAGACTGTAAAGTGAAGTGACTGTATGTATATTTGTGGGCGAAACGCGGCAGCCGATTGCGCACAGCAGTGTGTCCCCCCGCCCCCCCCGCACACACACACACAGCCCATTTATCTAATGTTTCGTCGTTTACCTTCACTCCCGAATAAGCCATCAAACCCTCCCCTTAAATATCGCAACCGATTCTGCATCCGTACCTTTCATGGGGCATTGTGACGAGACCTTTACACAATCGAGATAATTTCTGGTGTCCTATTGAACAGCTTTTAGCTCTTAACATTCCCTGGTTCTGGGACGGTTTAACCAGAGGCAAAGGATGTCTCCAACGCCTTTTATTTTCTCTTAAGCTCCTCTCAACCAGATCTCCTGAGATCCAGGGAACATACGTAAGTTTGCCAGCGACATCACCCAGCTCCCAGGGCATGGGAGTAATGGTTAAACGCACATTCCATTGCTAGCTCCCGTCACGAGCGCGCGCGAGAGTGAGTGTAGGATACTGTCTTCTTTACTCTTCTCAGGCGCGCTGTCCATGCCGGGAAGGGCAGCCGCGACACGTCGGAAAAGCTGGAAGAGAAAGAATTAAAAACTCGGTGAGACAGAGACAAGGATTTGAACGCAAGTTTCTCCCTCCAGAAAGCCATCCAGCAAAAAGGCGCGTCACAGGGAAATACGAGAGACGCACTGGGGGGGGGGGGAGGGAGGGAGGGAGGGAGTGTGTGAGTGAGTGTGTGAGTGAGTGAGTGAGTGAGTGATCGGGGGTGTGGTGGGGGGGGGGGGGGGA
>CM068754.1:18389221-18435250 GCA_035084275.1 Hydrolagus colliei
TGGGGGGAGGGTGTGTGGGGGTGGGGGGGGGGTGTGGAGGTGGTGTGTGGTTAGGTGGGTGGGTGATACACGATAATGTTGAAAATTAACAAGGGTGAAAAGGGTTGAAAAACCACTGGTCTAGGGTTATTAGTTAGTTAGTTAGTTAGTTAGTTGGTTGGTTAGTTAGTTGTCTGTGTGAGCTGCAAAACTCCCCACCAGCAACCACGCAGAAGAGGAACCTATCACCAGCTGCGACTGTAAGACAACATGTAACGTTTGCTCAAGTCCTTTGCCGTGTGTGGGGCAGACACGGTCCAGGTCTCTGTGAGTTTCCCATCTTCCAGCCGAGCTTGCGGCATCTCTTGTGGACCGTCAGTTGCCACACAACCATCAACCTCCAACCTCCATACACTCACACAGCGTACAGTCCTCACTAGGGACTGACTGGCTCTCACCTTTCCCCCCAGACCTCTCTGCGACAGCCCCAATTTTCAGTGCCAAGAAGTCAAACAGTCTCTAACTTTACAGACCCATCCTGTAAAGATCTTGAGAATCCCCCCCCAATTTGAAAAGCTGCTCCTGTATATCAACAACAAAATTACATTTGTAAATAGCGTCTTTCACAGTGGGAGGATGTCTCAAGATTGTTGTTTACATAAGAACCTAAGAATTAGGAGCAGGAATAGGCCATTCAGCCCCTCGAGCCTGCACCCCACCATTCAATAAAGATCGTGCTCCGGCTTATCCCCATATCCCTTAATCCCTTTGTCCATAAGAAATCTATCACATTATTATAACTTGAACGACACTGGCCCAAATCTCTGGAGACAGAAGAGAATCACCTCAATCTCTCTAGACGGACAATGTTTCTTGACAGTGATACCTCCACCAGCTTCACAAATTAATTGGGATGAGGCTGAAGGAAGGTTTTTTTTAAAAAAGATGAACAGACCAGCAGAGGAGTATGGAGAAAGGGAGAGACACAGAGAGAGAGAGAGAGAGAGACACGAGAGTGAGGGAGGGCAGTACGGGAAATGCACGCAATGGAACGGAACCGAGCCGTACACACTCTCTATGAACCGAGCCGTACACACTCTCTATTCGGGTTCTGTTTTGCGGGAGGTTTGTTTTTTTGTTGGAGTTCCAGACTCTCACCTCACAAAAGTCTCTCTCCGTCCGGATCTAATGAAAACACAATCAACATTTTTTTTAGTCGGACAAAATATCAACAACAACAATATCAAACCGGACAGAAAACACCGATTTCTCCAAAGTTGTCACGGTCACAGCAGCAATACTAATAACAATAATAAGTTTGATGTCGCGGCTTTTCACACCTTATCGACTGTGTCTCAAAGCGTTTCGCAGGATACACTGTAAAGTGAATCGACTGTATATATATATATGTATATTTGTGGGAGAAAACGCGGCAGCCAATCGCGCACAGCAGCGTCCCCCCCCCCCCCCCCCCCCACACACACACACAAACAGTCGTGGATAGAAAATGAGCAGTTTTGTTATTATTGTGGGTTTTTTTTACCCATAATAATAATAGTAGCTGGCGAGCACTCAGATAACCGTCAATCTGGCTCAGTTAGTGACACTCACGTGGATCAGTCAGGTCCCGAGTCGAGATTCAAACTCACAGTCTGGGGGCTGACTGTGAGACTCCCTCAACAGTAGGTTTATTTTTGGGGAAACGCACATCACACAGAGAAACACAGAGCAACCAGGATTGTGTGTGTGTGTGTACATGTTTGTGTGTGTACATGTTTGTGTGTGCGTGTCTGTGTGCGTGTCTGTGCGCGTGTGTTTCTGTGTCTGTGCATCTGTCTGTCTGTGTGCGTGTGTTTCTGTGTCTGTGCATCTGTCTGTCTGTCTGTGTGTGCGTGTGCGCGCGTGTGGAACTGACTCCATCTCACTGTCCCCTGTCTCTGCTGGCAAAGTTGATGGTATTTTTAACTAATGTTCTGCATCACAGCAAGTGTGATGAGATTGCGCTTGTAAATGGAAAAGCGAATCAATCAGTCGGCAGCTTCTGAGTGAATTAATGAGGCATTCAGTCCCTCGCCCACCATCCCAGACACACAAACTGGAAGAAGAAGAAAAAAAAGGCACATTATTTAAATCTTTTGCGGAATAGCAGATAAGATTATTTTTTTAAAAAAACAAATGAACCATTTTCTGAGAATTAAAAGGACATTATACAGTATTTTAGGTCTCCGCTGCTTATTAAGATATCAATCAGGGAAATCAAGCGTGTTATTACTGCGTCTGAGTTTCTGCAGTTTATCACTTTGCACTGAACAGCTTCGGCTTCGGCGTCACCACCGACAGCGGCCGTCGGGAATAAATGAAACCAGAGAGGTCGGGGAGGCCTGGATAACCGAGCAGCCAACGCGTAGTGGAGACACTTAGGGTCAGGGAATGTGCGTGAGCAGTGAGGGTGGACACACATCTCATCGACAAGCGAGTTCCACCATCACACAAACAACCCCTTTACCACCCGGGTCCTCGGGACGTCCACCTGATGTGAAAGTCGCTGTACTTCCCAAGCAATGCGTTTCCAGATTCCAACAACCCGCTGAGTGAGTGAAAACATTTCTCCTCAGCTCCCCTCCGCTTCGTTTTGAAACTAGTTTAAATCTGTGACCATGAGTCACTGATTCGCCCGCCAGTGTAAGGAAATAAGGAATTTTATTTCTGTTTTCCAATAAGGAAACAAGTTTATCCTTGTTCACCCCGTCGAATCCCCTCATGATTTTATTAGGTCTCCTCTCTCAACCTTCCCTGTTGTCAATAGAATAAACCTAGCCTATCTTCACAAACCGAAGTTATGAGGAAATAAAATAAAATAATAAAAATAATAATCCTGCCATTTGATAAAGCAATCTTATCTCATCTTATCAACGTCTCAGAGCGGCAAGAGCAAATGGAAAGTTACCAGCCCCCCCCCCCCCCCCCCCCCCCGGAAGAATTTGGAGGTATTTAGAGGGTTTGGTGGGGTTACATGGTGGAGACCAGCTGACTGGGAGAGAGTGAGGGATTTGAGTTGTTTTTCAGTTTCTCTCCCTGTTTGTGTGATTCACTTGTTCAATGCGATATCACCCCCCACCCCACCCACCATAGTCACAGGGCTTCAGGAAATGCTGTATTGAACAATTGTGTCTGTGTCTGTAAGGTACGCTTTCCTGATGACTCTGAACGCTGGGATAGCTTCACCTCCATGAATGGCCACAGTTTAATCCGCAAAATATGCAGTCGATCGACTTTACAGTATTCAGTACAGTGCAGTGTGTATCTGGTGAAGGGCAGGGCAGACACAGACCACACATTTCCTCACCTTCCTTGCCGTCATTCTTGGAAATAAGCTTCCAAATTAATGGGTGAATTTCCCAATGTTTCTGCCAAACCCGAAAAACTGTGAAACACAAACGCCCTTAAAGCCACAGCCACCAGCACTTTCTGGTTTGTCAAACAGTGACAGTGTCTCCGAATTAACCAAATATCTCTGTCTCTCTCTCTTCCTCTCTATAAATCCCGTGCCTGGACACCACCACATGACTACTCTGACCACAAAACCTTCCTCTCCCAGGAACCGTAAAATAAAATCAGCAATAATTAGATCGCTTCCCCTAACGATGCCGCCCGACCCAAAGTACATTAAATGAAACGTAAAGTCTACAATTAATTCGCGTTCCAGGATTTAAAATGTTTATTGCCTGTAGCTCAGTGGGTTAGACCTGTGTTTCGAATCCAGGCAGGTCAGGGCGAAACCTTGGGCAACTTTCCTTACTTCACACACACACACACACACACACACACTGGTTCTCAGTGGAGCAGGGACAGCACACACTCAGCTCACACTCAATCCCATTCCCAGTAACGAGCCTTGCGCTGCCTTCGCTACGCGGAGTCTGCATTAAAAGCAACTCAAACTGCTGTGTACTTACTGCCTCCCATAGTCCATTGTGGCGCTGAACAACAAACCTCCCGAACCCAATCCCACAGCCACCATCCCTGACCTCCAACCCTACCCCACAACAACTTTGATTTATTCAGCGCCCTCACTCCCTCACCACGCCAGACGGCGTCTCAGAGCGCTTCCCGATAAGGGATCCCAGGCCCGAGCCAGGGCTGGGGGGGGGGGGGGGGTCAGGCGGGGAGAGGTGACCGAAGGCGTGGTTGAAAGTTGAAGAGAAAGGGCTTCAGCCGAGACCTGAAACCAGCATGTGGTGGTGACTTCCTGTGAGTTGTGAATGTGCAGTGACAGAGATTACTCTGTGACCTGGGGATTTACTTTGGCTCCAGTGTTTCGTTGATTCTCTGAGACTAGTTCACTGTGGAGCTGCCCTCCCCACCCCCACCCCCGACTAAGGAGGTGGATTTGAGGCGACGTATTCATAACCTCCAATGTTGACATCAGGGAGCACTGACCTTTGGTCTTTCTGCCACCCCTACCCCCTGTACCTCCTTCAACAAACCCTCCTCTGCAAGCAGGACATCTCGCAGGCAATTTCAATGCGTTTGAACCCTCACAGTTACCATTCACAGTCTGAAAATTAAGGGTCAGCCTTTTAGTACAGACTTGAGGAAACATTTCTTCACTCAGAGGGCAGTGAGTTTATGCAATTCACTCCCCCAGAAGGCTGTAGATGTTCAGTCCTTGAACATTTTCAAGGCTGAGACTGATAGATTTTTGAAAAATAGAGGGATTAGGGGATGTGGGGATAGGGCAGGTAATCAGAGTTAGGTCAGAAGATCAGCCATGATCTTATTGAATGGCGGGGCAGGCTCGAGGGGCTGAATGGCCTACGCCTGCTCCTAATTCTTATGTTCTTATGTCCAGTTCACGGGTCTGGATGTTTACATGTCGAAGTCTCCACACAACACAAGCCCTGAACAATGCCACAGGAATTGTCACCTCAACACTCAAATGAGCTCTCATTGGTTTAAATTCAGCTGCTGTACATATATATATATATCGGCTTTGTTGCTTCATCTCTTCCCCTTTCCCAAGGCGTCTGCATTTGCTGTGTGTTAAGCGCTCTGGGGCGCTAACTTGTTGTGACCGTGGGGGGAATTGTAGCTGCGTTAGTGGCACGGTTGGCGTTCAATCAGACGCGCGCACACACACACACAAGAGCAAATCATAGTTAAGTTAAAAATTGTCAGCGTTTTGGCAGTGTTTTCTCAGTGCAGCGTGGATCGCCCTTGACATGAGATGCTGAAGGTCGAGGAGTCCATTCCAGAGCTGATTACTTCTCTCACTCATCTGTATTATTGATGGCGACAGCAGCAATCAGCTTGCCTATCGGTGGGCTCGCTCCCCGCCCCCCCCTCCCCCCATCACCGCCCCCCCCTCCCTCCACACCCCAAGGGATTCACAAGCCTTTCCTCCACTGCATTCATTCCATTAGTCCCTCAATAAATCAGACCAGACTCTCAGCTTCCAAACCACTGGCATGCTGCCATCAAACCAGGGTCATTAACCCCCCCCAACCACCTCGCTCCCAGGGCAACAACACTTAATAAGATGAGCTTACAGTCAGTGCTTGGCTAACGCTTTAGTGTATCCTAATACTGGAACAGCCAAACTCCAACCCATTGGGCCTGGCGGGGGGTGAGGCGGGGGGGAGAGGGAGATATCATAAAGCAGCAATGCTGCCTGTCAAGACACACACACACACACACACACCAGGAGAGAGAGCAAAAAAATAATAGAGAGAGAGAGAGAGAGAGATACAGAGTTACGTTGAGGGCAGTAAATAATAATAATGATGCAGGTTCCTTTGCCTGTCACTTCCAACGCGAACCAATGACACTCTGTCCAATCGAGGTGTTCCTCACTTCACGTTGTCTAACAATGGGTACCATTCAATGGCGTGTCAGGTTGACAGTCAGGAGGTAAAGCCTCTGACTGTTGAGGTTTCGCCAGCAAAGACATTGGCCCAATTCTCTCTTTTCCGATGGGGGTTACTACAGTTGTGTTTTACTGTACTTTACATTCGACTTTTCTTTTAAAGAAGTTTACACTTCGCTCATAGGTTTATACGAATGAACTGGGAGAAAACGATTTGTATTGTCTGATGGTGTCACACGCAGGGTCTCTAGACCTACCTGAAATCAAAGCAGGCAACACCTTCAAGTCCATGTCTTATCCGATAGCTAGTTGCACCTCCGATCATCCCACAATATCACTGGAAACGCATTGAAAAGGTGGCGGAGGCCGATTCCATAACAACTTTTAAAAGAGAGGTAGACGTTTATTTGGGGAGGACGGGTTTGGGAGGTTATGGAGAGAGAGAGAGAGAGAGCGAGAGCCGGGGAGTGGGATTAAATTTCTATTTTCAAGGCACAGACTCGATGGGCCGAATGGCCTCCTTTTGTGCCGTGAGATTCTATGATTCTATCCACCTTTCTGTACTAGTGAGAATTGAGGTTACCGTCTTCATTCTGATGAACAAAGAACGACACACACAAAACGGATGGTCATTTATCTCTCATTAATCTAAATTAGCCTATTTTCTCCCTGGGTCCACTATTAGCCTTTTCTCATTAGGAAGGCGCGGGCGCATTGGTGTGGCAAAAATGGTTTACGATGACGCGTGTGGCCGCAGTTAAAGAGTTAGACTGAAAGACTTATTTTGTCCTGTCGCTCTACATTCTCTTTCTCTCTCTCATGCGAAGGATACATCTCGTCAGAGCAGTCACTGTCAATGTTAGCTCCGTCACTGCGCACTCGCTCGCTCACTCTCTCATTCTCTCACTCACTGCGGTGTTTTGCACACTGTGATGCCGTATTATTAAGGTCAGGCACCTTGTGGAGAGCAAAAGGCAGTCGTGGAATTTTTTCCTCCAGAAACCCGCCCCTGAATTATTGGCTGTGAGCAGCAATTTCCATCTTCCAAATGCATTCATTCCCTTTACTACAAAAATAAATCTGATGACTCGTGTGGTAACTGTACTATCGCTTCCTGTTGGGTAAGTGGTGTGTTTACAGGGGGCTGGGCATCAGGCGGTGAAGATAGATTTATTTATTTATCAGGGGGCTGTTGGTTGACACACTGGCTGTTAAAAGATTATTTTAATACAATATATTGCGTCACATAATACGTAGTCAGTTGGGAGTTCATTAAGTGGGGTTTCTCAGACGCCTGACCCCCCCCCCCCCCACTGCAAGTTTCCAATTAAAGTATAATACTAACATATATTAATACTTATATTTGATATAAGTACTACAGAAAGGATGTGAAGGCATTGGAAAGGGTGCAGCGAAGATTTACTAGGATGGTGCCAGGATTGAGGGACTTCAGCTATGAGGAGAGGCTAGATAGGCTAGGGTTATTCTCTCTGGAGCAGAGAAGATTGAGGGGAGACCTAATAGAGGTTTATAAGATCATGAGGGGTTTCGACAGGGCAAATAGAGAAAAACTATTTCCACTCGTGGGTGAATCTGTGACTCGTGGTCACAGATTTAAAATAGTTTCAAGGCGAAGTAGAGGGGAGCTGAGGAGAAATTTTTTCACTCAGCGAGTTGTTCGAATCTGGAATGCATTGCCTGAAAAGGTGGTGGAGGCTGATTCGATAACAACTTTTAAAAGGGAATTAGATCTTTATTTAGGGAGAACAGGTCTATTAGGCTATGGGGAGCGGGCAGGGCAGTGGGATTGAATCGCTCTTTTCAAAGAGCCGGCACAGACTAGATGGGCCGAATGGCCTCCTTTTGTGCCGTAAAATTCTATTCTATGAATATAGCACCTTATCGCATGGTCGAGTCTCAGCGCTTCACAGCAAAGTGAATTGACTGTATATTTTGCTTGTGTAATGAAGGTTTGGGGAATTCTAATAATAATCCTTGCATTTGATATCGCGGCTTTTCACATCGTATTGACTGTGTCTCAAAGCCGCTTCACAGAATAGACCGTACAGTGAATCGGTCAACGTGGGTTCACTTCAGTGTTTGGTCAGGAAGGAAATCGAGTCCGTGTGTTAGATCTGCCACGAGTTCCTTGGACTGAGAGGCAGTGGGCGCTTCCGAGTGTTTCACTCCCTCGAGAGAGAATCGTACTGACTTATAAAGGTAACACAACGGGTGAAATAATGTACAACTCGGCGTGCAATGGAATAAATGACAGAATTACTTTCATTTTTTTTCCAACAACAAAAAATAATTTAAAAAAACCCGAGGAATATTTGTAAGAAAAATCTGGAAGAATATAATATGCAACACCTGCTCCAGAAGGCAACGGACGCGGGGAACAATCCAGGTGTTTTTAAGGAGACAGTTACTCGTCGAGTCACACTATTACGACAGAGTCGGACGAGAAATATAAAAAGTTGACTTGAAATAATAACCTAATTTTCACTGCTCTCATAATTCTCATTGAACAGGAACTACACGGCCAGTGAACTATGACTAATTCGCGATGGACCCGAGACTGGCTCAGACACGTTGGTAATTCTGTTGGCTAACGGGCCAGATGGGATTGGTTTTCACCGGGGGTCAGTTGCTGGCCTTAGGGGAGAACGACTGGACGGAGGTCCATGTAACATGGCCAGGGAATGTACAATAAACCGTACGTTTGATACACCACCTTCCACGGAGGGAGGACATTTCGAAGCCATGGCGTAGGATTTACCGTAAGGTAGTGATTAGAGTGTATTTGTGGAGTCCTGTAGCTTACTAGGGTATAGAGAACTCGCCTTGCAAGCCAGTGGAGCTGGGTTCAATTCCCAGGCAGCACAAAACCGTAAGTGGTTTCCTTACTTCACACACACACACCTGTACGTAAGTAGGACCTGCTTGTCTTGTCCGTGTGAAGCTCTAAATCCAAATTCACCCCCATTTCACTCGACTCAATAAATTATTTTCCTTCTATTTGATCCATAGTTCGTTAAACTAAAGTTTTTTTTTGGGGGGTAAATCACTCTATATTCTGTGTGTTCAATAAACCTTTTTTTTCCCCCCCGATAATCATGAATTGACACCATCCTGTACGCAACATGCCAAAATCCTGAGAATCATTGCCAACTCATTGTCTTGAGGTGTGATCTAATTTCTCTGCAAGCCTCTGTATCTCTTCTCTCAACACACGTCCAGGGCAGGAAGCGCTTCAAAGCCAGGGTGGTGGTATCCGATGGCAACGCCAGAGTTTGCCAAACTGACGGGAGAGAGAGAGAAGTTTCAGAGAAGAAACGCAAAGCTCTAGGGTTGGCGTTATCTCTTTTTATTTTCGATGCAGGAACGCTGCATTTTATAAAGAGACTGATGAGAACATCGTGTGTGAAGAAAGACAGGGCATGAGAACAAAGATGTTAAAACCGAGGACGCACGACAGGAACCGCAGGAACACACCGTATAATATGCCAGGGCCACGATAGACCAATTGGGAGGACACCTCGAGAAGGTTCCAAGTCTCAATTCAGCAAAATGGTATAAACTCAGGGTCCCACAGCAATGCGCAGTTTGTTTGTTTTTCTGTTTGCTGTACCAATAGGGAAACAAATCCAATACATAGACTAATATTAAAATGTATTATATTGTTATTTTTAATTAATGTGGACAACGTGTAAGTAAGGAGATCAGCCGAGGTCAGCCATGAGGTCAGGAGTCAGGAGGTTACAACGCTGTGGTGGTGGTGGCCATCACGGAGGACGCTATCGAGCTTGCTTCAGGATCACTGACGTTTTGCTGTCGTCAAAGAGTTTCAGCGTCACTGACTCGTGAGGGGTGCAGAGGGGGAAAGGTGTACATCCTCACACTGACCACCACTGTACTGTATATTTGAACCTACACTCTCAGACTGATATGTGTGTGTGTGTGTGCGCGTGTGTGAATAAGATACTTCAATAAAAGTTATATTGGATATGATTGATTTACTCCTTTATATATATATTTATATATAATAATATATATATATAATAATAATCTTTATCTATAGAGAGATCCAGACTGAATGTGTACTGCTTGCTCCTGGTTTTATGCTCTCAAAGAGACTCCCACCAACTCTTTTGAGACTGTGGCGTTTTGCACTGAATAAAATTCCATGGGTTTTGTTTTATAAACTTCTCTCAGGGAATAATAATAATAATACTAACGACGAAATAATATTTAAAAGTTTTTTTTTTGCATCGCCTCTCTCTCTCTCTCTCTCTCTCTCTCTCTCCCCCCCCCCCCCCCCTTCCTCAGAGCAAAAGTGTAATGAGCGACGCAGAAGGGAATAAGGATCAGAGAGCTATGGGCAGCTTCAGTCCTCAAAAGGGGTTAACCCGAAGGTTCTCAATGGAATAGTTCTCCTCTTTGGAAATGTCAAGAACCACACAGAGAGGGAATGCAGACACTGTTGGTCATTCTGTTCCCTAAATCCACTAAAAACTCACCCCCAAAATTTAGGTGGAAGGGGATAAACCAACCATTCCCAGGCACCACCTTCGTTTCCTTCCTTCCTTCCTTCCTTTCTTCCATAACCAGTTCAACAAGACATCGCAACTACAAAAGGAACGGATACAATAGGAAAAACAGACAAGACTGGAGGCGGGGGAGAGGGAGTAAATATTTCAAGGTCTCACGGTATACCTTACCTGGTGGTTTAACTCCGACACGATGATTGTGAGTAAAGAGGGGAGGAAATATTCCATTAGCCACACCAGACCTCCCCCCGACTGAACAAAGCACACAGAGGCAGTCTCTGCAATCTGAGACCAAGAGCTGTGGCCTGGGCTACACACCCAGACCCTGCAGCCTTGTAGACCCTGATACTCTATTGCAAACTGGCTCTACACAGGCAAAGTAACACATAGCACAAAGATGCTTATCAAAGTACAAAACCAAACACAGTTAAAAACAATTCCCCCCTCCCCTCGCCACCCCCACCCCAACCCCACCCCCACCCCAACCCCACCCACCCCCAAAGATGTTTTGCTGGTTCTAATTTGGCACATGACACACCCCACTGTGTATAAAAAGTTAAGGGATCTGAACTACACGATTCTGTGTTATTTGCTGTAATTTGACACACATTTCCCACCCCCACCCCCACCCCACATCCCACCACCCCTCCCCCCCCCTCCCCGCCCCCTCCCCCCCCTCCCCGCCCCCTCCCCCCCCTCCCCGCCCCCTCCCCCCCCCTCCCCGCCCCCACACCCCAACCGAACCACCCTCCGAAAAAAGTCACAGATTTGTAAAACATTTCATTGTTAGGATTTTTTTTTGTTTGTTTCTTCACAAATCATCGTCCGAGTCAGAAAAATACAAAGAGGCGCCTTGTTTTCCTGGAGGAAGGAGAGCCACCTTTCGGCAGAAGCCAAAACCCAACAAAGTGACCGTCTAGACAGCGAGCCTCCCCCCCCCACCGCCCCCCTCCACTCCCCCTCCCCTCCCGTTCCCCCCCCCCCCCCCTCTCCCCACCCCACTCCCTCCCCCCCCACCCATCGAGCTTCGTGGCTGCTCTCTGATCGGGTTGTGTGAATCCTGCCCGCCCCGTTGGCAGTGGTGGGCTCGCCACGCAGATCCCGGTATCTTCTAAAAACTGTCCCATCCGGTTCAGAACCATCGCACGCAAGGAAAAACACAAACACTCGACTCACGTACACCAGATGGCAGCTCCCTCTGCGCCCAGTAACCCTGTTTCCTGACTATAAAAAGCATTGAAATTCAGTCTGCGTGCCTGTCTTGTGTTTGTCTGTGTCTGTGTGTGTGTGTGTGTGTGTGTGTGTGTGAGGGAGAGAGACCCTCTCCGTGCTGGCATACTAAATGATATAAAACACATAGACACAGCAGCTGGGAGTCTAAGGCATGTGAACACTGTGATATAGACATGAACACTGTCGCCTGCTGCTGGGCACAGCAACAAAAGCACTTCTTGTTTTTTCCTCTATTTTGTTTCCGTTTGTTTTTTTTGGGGGGGGCCTTTTTTTTCTCTTTCTTTTTATTTTATATATAAAAAAAATTATTTTTTTTGATATTAAAACCGCAGGTTTGTCACTTTTTTGAAGAAGGCCTGGCGTGAAGAATGTATCAGAAGGTTCCTCAGGAGAAAGAGAGAGAGACAGAGAGAGATAGAGATAGAGAAAGAGAACGAGAGAGATAGAGAGAGAGAGAGTGAAGAGGTTTGTCTTCTCTCTGAGGTGTATAATGCAGCAGGTGCAGGGGTCGGAGGAGGAGGAGGAGGAGGAGGAGGGAGGGAGGAGGTTGGTCAGAGCCAGTGACCATCCCGCCAGGCTGCTCAGTGCCTTGGCTCCCAGAGCTGAGCTCCGTCCGTCCGCCCACCCGCCCGCCCACCCGTCCGTCTGTCTGGATTATACTCTGGTAGTGGAGTGCGAGTGTGGGAGGCCGGAGCTGCTGAAGCCGGCCGCGAAGGTGTTGTAGGGGTGGAGGGCCTGCATTGGCACCAGCGAGTTCGGGATCATGGTGATGGTGTTGGGCGTCATGAGCGGGATGTCGTCGGGAGAGCGTCGCAGGGTCAGGGTGTAGTCGGGCAGGGCGGCCAGGCTGTCGCAATCGTGGCTCTGGTTGACCTGCAGAGACATGATCTCCTCGTCCTGGCCGTGAGCCACGTCGTTGCCGGGGCTTCTCTCGGGGCTGGGCTGGCGGTGGGGCTCGCTGCGCCGCTTGTCCTTGCGGTAGTAGAGAGCGGCGAAGGCCAGCACGTTCAGGAAGAGAAGCGAGGCCCCCACCGCGATGGTCACGCTCAGCTCGGTGGAGTAGTCGCGGGGGTTGTCCATGAGCAGAGAGTCACCGTCACGCTCCTGGTGGTCGGAGTTGTAGGCGGGCGACATGCTGGACTTGGGCCTCTTGGTGGTGAAGGGCCAGACGTTGTTACTCGGACGCCGGGTGTTGTAGGAGATGGGAGTGGTGTTGGGCTGAGGCACCTTGGTTGTGGTGGACGTGTATTGGAACATGTCGTGCAGGTTGTACAGGTGAGGCACGAGGTGCTTCCAGAAAGCCACCTTGGTGGCTCGGTAATGCTCTCGCACCCGAGGCTTCAGGCCGATGTGCAGGTACAGCTGGTCTCCAGGGCTGTACTTGGACCAAGCCACCTCCTCGAAGCGGTTTGCCTTGGTGTGGATGAACTTGGTGTCTTGGGGCACAGGCTTGTTGGGGTCACTGCGGAGAGAACGAAAGACAGGACCGGTTAAGTCACATTCCCACGTGTTCAGTGCAGTGCAAGGAGTGAAAACAGTGGAGTGACCTAGTTAGTTAATCTCCCCAGCTGGTTTAGTGAGTGGTATTCTGATCTCTGCCTTTGAAAGTTGTGGGGATCAAGATCTGTATTGGGCATGGAGCTCAGTCTAGCACTTGTAGTTTGATAGTTCCTCACCCATTGAAACCTTCCCCCTAGTGTTTCACATTTAATTGCTGACTGTCAGTGTAATTATGTTTTTTTTTGCAGGCTAAACAGTAGCTATTTGTACCATTACATCCCACAAACAGCCTGGATGTGAATGAACAATTAATCGTAAGAATTGTTGGCTAGGGCATCTAGAGAAACGTCTGATCTACTAGCACCGAAGTGAAGGAAGCAGTAGAGATGGAGAATACAGCAGTGGGATTTCGATAGCAGTTGGAAACTAAAAAAAATCTAGAAACCTGATGAACTCAATTAGAGATCTGGGTCCATTTCTGATGTACATTAATGATCTGGATTTTTTGAGACTCAGTGAAAACTTACTGTAATTACATTTGTACTAAGTCAGGGAATGGGAGAGGGCATTGCCAAGAGCTTGTACTATAATGAGCTCAACACATGGGTTCATCACTCGCAAATTAACTTCAATACAGAGAGAGGCGGAAGGTACCGAATTTAGGAAGTAAAACAGGCACATACGCTGAATGGATGGGATAGAACCTGCCAAGGAAGAAGCTGAAAGAGGCTTAATTTACTTGTCACTCATCAAGTCAAAGTATTGCAAGGAAACAAAAAAAACCAAGGCAAACAAAATTCTCAGCTCTGTTGCCAAATCAGCTGTGTTTAAGATTCCCCCAAAAGTTACTATCAAGATGTAATGGGTTCTCCGCACTGATCAGGCTGTACTTAAATACTACGTGAAGGAGAGCAATGAGACTGTTCTCAGTGATGAAAGGAAAAGCTAGGAAAAAAATGTAATTAATTATCAATCGATCAAAAGCTACATTTATATAGCGCCTTTCACATCGAGAGGACGTCCCAAGGCGTTGTACAGTCAGGTAGGGACATGGGCGAAACGCGGCAGCCAAATTACGCACAGCAGTGTCCCCCACAAACAGTCATGGAAGTGGGATCAGGGGAAAAAGGGGGGAAAGATGGCAAGGGGAGGGGTCGGGGTAGAGGGAAGGAGAGCAGGAAAGCCAACTGTATATTTGTTATGGCAAATTAAGGCCTGAAAATAAATTGACAGGAAACTTTATAGCGAATCCCTGTTATTATATTGCTTTAGATATCATAAAATCCCAAGCCTGGCTATTGAAAAGGCAGCAAGGTAATTTCTCCCTGAACAAGCTAATACTAACTTCAGGATCATTGAGTCACCAGCAAAATCACTTCCTGTGTATTCCTAATTATTCATGTCTGCTGAAATGGAAGGATATATATATATATATATATATAATATACCCTCGCACAAATATATATATACATAACATTTATTGTGTAAACATGAAGTGACAACTCAATGATCTAAAAGTCAACCATTAATATCAATCCTTGCATTTGATGTAGCGGCTTTTCGTGTCTTCTAGACTGTGTCTCAAAGCGCTTCACAGAATAGACTATAAAGTGAATCGACTGTACATTTTGTGGGTGATTCGCGGCAGCCAATTCAGAAGAATACTTTTGTTACATCAGGGCATTGGGACAATACAGTACAGGCTGAAGGTACGTGAGGGGCGAGTTTAGAATAGGCATCATGAAGTATTTGAACGAAGAGAGAAATTAACAATTGAAATGGTCTAGGGCCCAAGACATTGGACTCATTTAATAAACATCTCACTGCTGTAATGGAACAAAGGAAGAGCAATCATTTTGGAAGGACAAAGTCAAACCTGTCTAACAGCTTTCTTCAGCCAAGCCTCCTTTGTTACCTAGTGCACAAATCTGTGTTCAATGTGGTGACTGAAAGGCTCAACTATGGAAACTCCCTCCTTATCGGCCTCCCCAACTCTCCCTCCACAAGTCACAGATCATCCAAAACTCATGTCCTCTTCCACACCAGACTCTGTGATCCCATCACCCCCACCCACTTCCTCTGGCTCCACATGCCTTAGAGGGCAGAATTCAAGATCCTCGTCTTCACTTTTGAGGCTCTCTACAGCCTTGCCCCCTCCATGCCCTTGCCCCCTCTCTGACCTGCTGACCCCCCTATCAACCTGTCTGCTCCTTCCATTCAGCATGCCTGCTCCATGTCTCCCACCCAATCTCGCTTTACCATCTGCAACCAAGCTTTCAGCCTCTCTGCTCCTACTCTTTGGAACTCCATCCCACATTCCCTTCCCTTGTTTCCTTCAAGGTCTGACTCAAGACCCTCCTTTTCAACTGTGCCTTCAGTCACCCTCCTACCTCTCTGCTCCCCCTCAACCCAATTATGTACCCCCCCCCCCCCATAAACATGCTCGGGTCCTGCCTCCTGACTGTTTGGAGCCTTGGGACATCAATCAATGTCAGAAGTGCTCTATAAATGTAATTTTGTTGGTAGTGATGTTGTTGTCCACCGCCCTAACCACCCAACCATCGGGGGCCGGGCTCTCAGCCTCTCTGCTCCCACACTGTGGAACTCCATCCCACAGCCCCTCCTCCTCGCTTCCTCCCTTTCCTCCTTCAAGGCTGGTCTCAAGACCTTCCTCTTCGACCACGCCTTCTGCTCCCCTCCTAACTCTTCCCCCTCTCCTTCCCCCCTACCCCTCCCCCGCCCCCCCCCCCCCCCCGCTCGGGTCCCGACCTGACTGTTCAGCGCTTTGGGACGTCCTCCCGACGTGAAAGGTGATATATAACTGCAATTTTGTTGTTGTTATCGAAAAGCTAAAAAGGAAAGTTTTAGTGCAGGGATCTGGGGACAGAACTGCAGACACGTGGAGTCATTTACCATAAAGCATTGATCTGACCCCCACCCCGCATCCCCCCCACCACCCACCTACATAGTTTGCTCAAAAATATTTTCTCACCAGGTGATAAACGTTTGGAAAAACCCATCCAACAAAGGAAAGCAAAGGCTGTAAACGTAACACATGCAGTTTCTGATAGTCCAGAGCAGGAACTCTCCAAGGTTCTGAAACCTTAGGTTTGAGAAAACTGCCGAGTGGCTGCTTTCACCAGTGACTCCCTCCCTCCCTCCCTCCCTCCCTCCCTCCCTCCCTCCCTCCCTCCCATCTCTTACCCTGTCTTGGCAAAGTTGGTCCAATATGTCATGGACCACAGCACTGAGCATCACATCGTTCTTAGAGAAGTTGCAGGGGAATAGGTCTGTGGGGCCGACCATAGGAATCCCAAAGACATAGGGGACCTCATCTCCGTGCGAGGCATCGGACCAGGCGGGCTTCATGTCACTCTGGCAGTGATGGTAGAAGGCGTAGAAGAATGTGGGGGAGCCGTATCGGGCGTGGAGGTCGGCAGTCACCACGGCCGGCTCTACCCACTGGTGGTCAGTAAATAAAGCCACCAGAGTCTTGCGGCGAGTCTCAGGGTTGTCTCTGTCCGCCCAGTCTGTGTACATGAACTTGATGGTTTCACGTAAAGTGTCCTTGCCCTCGGGATAGCCGTACAGATTATCCACGAAATTAGAGACGGTGAAGTCGAAATCGCTGCCCGATATTCCATCAGTCGCGTCCACCACCCATTCCACAAACTTCAACCCCTCCCCTTGGTTGACTCCCAACATGATGTCGTAATTGAGGAATTCTCCCTGCTCCATCAGGATTTCTGGGTCGTCGGGAATCACGTCGCCGTCGATGACAGGCCCAAAGGCCACATGGTACTGGGCCGGCTTGATGTCCTGCTCCACCAGTTCTCTGTAGCTTTTCTGCCTCAGACAATCCACCATGTCGAGGGTGTCCAGCATGTTGCAGCCCACCTTCTCTGCCAGGAGTCTGGTGTACTTTGCCGGCTGGTAATTGACCGCCCAGCTGGACAAAGCGGATCCACTCTGAATAATGGCCCTTTGGAAAAGACCTGAAACAAAAGGCAAACAGAGGTACATATAGCTCAGGACGTTCAGCTCCCATTGACTGTGAGTGCAACAGACAAACCGTCCAAGACCTGCCATCTACACATCTGCCTAAGCTACAAAAGATTCTATGTAAAAATAATTATTCTACAGTAGCTTTGTCCCTCCCAGTTTCTATAGATGAGGTGTATGGGAAAGCTCTTATTTTGTATGATTTGACCTTACGTAATGTAACTGCTCCCTGCAATGTGTATCTGGGGCTGAAACCTATGAGAAGTTTATGGATGAAGTTTGAGTTCATCCTTTCACAAGCCCAACCCTTACTGTCTTCTTACTATATAGCGTTGAGGTGTTTCTCAGTGTCTAGGCCTCGGCGATAGTTCCTGGAATGCCATTCTCGCCGTTGACTGCAACTCACTGGGAAAGGTTAAGATGACTGTAGTCCATCATAGCCCAGGGCTTCAGATGGCCACTGCAGCCTCATACAGGAATATCTCACGGGTGTCACCAATTCACAATGGGTCGGGGGGGGGGGGTGGGGTGTTCCTGATTTGCGGTTGGGAGGGGAAATGGGGAGGGAAAAAAACTGAGTTTAGGTCCACGTTGCCCGGGAATTTGGGGAAAACTTTAAAATAACAGCTGCAATCACGGTATCTGGAGAGCGAGAATGCACAGAATCACTTTCACAAAGGAGAGCAAATGTCCTCTGACTGACTAGATTGATTTCTCGCTCCCCGATTCCTTCCCCCCCCCACACTTCCTGGCAGCTGTGTCCTGTTCCCTGCCAGGAAAAAAAGCGACGAGAAAGTGAAAAGAGAGAATTCTAGAGTAGATACAAGGAGTGGGACTGCGGCCAAGGAATGTGGTGCAGCTCACATCAGTGCAGTTCCAGTGGCCTGGTCTTACTGATGAATGGTGCTTCTGAATATGCAATAAAACCTCGGCATGTGCAGAATTCTATCACAGTCACTCAACTCCATCTCTGTGGGATTCAATCTCAGCCACAGCAGATTAAACATCAGCACCAATACAGCAAAGGGGGAGACAGAAAGCCCAGCTCAAAACAGACATCAATAAAACCCTGTAGTTTACAGAATACTTCATGCATCATTGACATTGTGTTAATGGGGTGAATGCAGTTTGACCTCTGAGTATGTAATTACACCAGCTCCCGAGCAATTGAGTGACTGGTGTTTATACCACAAAAAATGAGGTTTAGTGCAGTCATTGGCTGCCTCTGCCCATGACCTGAGCTCAGGCATGGGGGGGGGGGGGGGGGGGGTCTCTGCGTTGTGTTGGGGAGGGCTGTAGACTGCCCGAGACCAATCACTTTTCAGGTTGACGGTGAGACGAGAGCCGTGATAAAAGCAGCGGGGAACTCGCGCACGTTCGCAGCTTCTCTGGGACTCACTCAGTTCATGTTCAAGTGGCTGACGTTTGTGTGACAAGGCCTGGGTATCTTGGCAGTAATCTAGCCAGTGCTGGGATGGAGATTTAACAGCCACTGAGGAGGTGCGGCTGCGTAACTGTGGAGATGCTCTCACTACACGAGCACGGGGCAAACTTTCACAAAAACCATTCACACGGAATTAATAAACACACATGAATTCGGAAAGAAACCAGAGTGAGCCAGACAGAACACCAGATCAGTACTTCCTTGGCTGGTGTAGTTTGGGGCTGCTCCAGATATCTTAACAAAGGGGATGTTTTTTTTTGTGTGTAAACTTCAAACAGCAAGAATCAGCAGAATATTAGACCCAGGGTGGGGATGGGAGGGTTGGGGGGATATAACCACCCGATCTAGCAGGAATTGGTAAAAGGCCATCAGGAGATGTGGGTGATTTTGTCCTCCCAAAACCAGAGGCACAGTGCCAGAGGCACTGAACCCTGCTCTTGGGAGAGATCCACCAACGCATTACTGACCAAATATACTCCTGGGCTGTGTGACTGTGTGAGCTACACACTGGGTCTCTCACACACACACACACTCACAAGCTAATCTGTTGACCTCACGAACCCCTTCAACCACCTCAAATCAGATTCAGAGGAAAGCCTGGCTCTCTCTGGTGACAGAAACACTTACCGATTGCGATGTCCGAGCCAAGGAGAGTTGCACAAGCTAGTTTCTGACATGAAGTACACAACGCCTACCTTCTGAATGGTGGGACAGTGTCAAGAGGCTAACACAGGAACCTCCGATCCCGGATCCAAACACTGTAATCCGCATTGGATCTCCGCCAAAGAAGGCAATATTATCACTGATCCATCGCAGGGCTTGGATCTGATCTAGGAGACCATAATTGCCCTTCGCAGCCTGATCGCCAGTGCTTAGGAAACCTGGAACAAACCAGAGAATTGGGTACATAATTCATTCACACTCTGTCTGCCCAGTAACCGACATCTGCTTCATGAGTTGCAAGCGTCACCCAATTAGTGGTGAAATCCAAACGGTATATATAACACAGACCGGGGTGATTTTCCAATGCCACACGCAGTCTGAGAAAGGACATCAGCTAAGCTCGTGAGAAAAAATAATGAATTTAACTCCACCAAAGTGTTAGGTTTAATTGGTGGAATTGATCACCGAGACAGAGAGGAGGTGTGGAGTGGCAGGGCAGTCTGCGAGCTGTGGCTTTATTGGCTTATTCTATGGAAAAAAAAAATTAAAAATCTTGATTCTGACCTTTCATTGTAACTGAGAGGCAGCAACAAGAGTTGCAGAGGAAGGAATCTGAGCCATAGCCAATAAGTGAGGCAGCTTCCCTGCCAGGGTCACAGCCCGGAAGCCACATGAATGTGCAGTTACCGTCCTTCTGCCAAAACCAATGAACTGGTTAAATGGGATGAATGGGAGTTTGTCTTCTTATTTGTGGGATTCATTGGCTAGCAACACGCAGTCAGACTGTTACTGACCTTCAGCGATTGGCTGCTCTCTGTCATCATAAGAGATTTGTTCAAATGCTGATGACATCCCTTCTGCAGAATGGTTTCCTCCCAATTGGGAAGCCTACAGAGTGCCACAGACAGGGGGCAGAGGCAGAACAAGCCACCCGATATCTTCACTGCTGGGAAGGCCCAGCTCAAGATCACAGAGGCTGTAAAAAGTCGTTCACCTATATTTACTCAGCAAGGAACAGGACACACTCTCTCCTCAGTCAGAAACATTCATTCAGCTCTTCGGTTTGAGAATCACGTCCGGGTGAAAACAGGGGACGACGTGAGGAAAGCTGGCGATCCTGGTCGCACAGGTGCGCTTACACTCGCAACACTACATCCAAATACCACTCCGTACGGACACGCTCCGACATCCCATAATAGCCAGAATGCACAGAGCAGAATCCATCCCGATTAGGTAGCAAATCCCAGGCCGATACCTTAACATATTAGCATCTCTGAAAAGTGCTCACAGCACTCAAAGCAAAGAGGAATGGGACACGGTAAAGGTCACTGTCTTGTACCGAGATCCACCCTATCATGCGTTCAGCTCAACAGTCTTATCTCCCAGGAGAAAACTCTGTGTAAACACACACTGATCCTCAATCAACAACAACAACTTGCATTTATATAGAGACCTTCACATGGCATTGTCAAATTAGTAAATAATATAAATAGTAATTATAATAATAATGGATTACTCATAAATTTTCATTATTACTTGCAAGCGAGAGCCCTGGGTTCAATTCCAGGTCAGGGTGAAACCGTGGAGCAAGTTTCCTTACTCCACACGCCTAATAATAATCCCTCAAAAAAACGAAAAGATTGTCATTTCAACCCACAACTGTTTGTGGGACATTGCCGTGCGTAACTGGCTGTCATGTTTCGCCCACAAAAAAGTCAATTCACTTTGCAGTACATTCTGTGAAGCGCTTTCAGACGTCAAAAAGATGTGAAAAGCTGCTATATCACAGGCAAGGATTATTCTTATCCTTCTTGTTATTCTTCTTCTTATTATTATTATAGTCAGTAGATTGAGAGACTTCAAAGGCGTTCAAAATCATAAATGGTTTGGTGAGGTAAATTGGGAGAAAGTGTTTCCCGTGATCAGTGAATGTGCAATCTTTACCCAATTAAACAGAGAGAGGTGAAGAGATTTTTTTTAAATTAAAAAACACCCCAGAAGATTCAGTAGGCACCAAAAAGTGATTGAAAAATATAAAAGATGCGAGGAAACCGGCAGTGCGGTGGGACTGAACAGTTTGCTGTTTTAAAGAGACATCGTAGGTATTACTTCTGCTGAAAAATTCTCTGATTCCCTGAAATCCAGTAGGTGATGGGAGCTGATAGTTGTGTGCTCATGGTAGACGCAGTTTAATGCTGGGACATGGGAAGCTAATCCATTTCGGGAAACAGCTCAACAAAAAACATAATGTTGGTCTCAGTAATTCCAGAACCCGCCTTGATTAGTAATTATTTATAATCCTGTTACCAGTGCTAATCCTGTTCGCTAGCTAGGCTCATTTTATCCTGGTTCTTACTTCAATCATTAACTCCTTACTTACACGCGAGGCAAGGGTTCAAAGGCTGTGCACAAAATCGCACCTATTCCCTGAGCACAGACAGGCATTCATTTACTTTAGCAATTGATGTCCATCTGGGCAAAGATACCAGGGTTCCCCTCACTCAAAACCCATCTTGTGGAGCGAGCTGTCAGTGGAACCATTGGCTGCCACATTCCCAACATGTGGCTCCAAACTGCAGGAATGATAGATGTACAGATGCCTGAATCCCATCAAGTCTAATTATCTACAATCGTGTTTATAAAAAATAAATCTATATGCTACCTTGTAATAGATCTACAAATAATAAATCACACAACTGCCCAAACAAGCCCAAGGGGAGATGGATAAACTGAGGGCCATGCCTTGTCTCGCTGATGGATTAGATCAGATGATGTTTCTGCCACATGCTGTCAGATCTCATTTCATTATTTTCAGAATCAAGATTCTGAAAAGTTTCACACCCGGTGCAACTATTCACAGCCACTTCATTTCCCCCCACCACCACCCCCCCCCCCAACGGTCTCTAAAATTACCTACCTCACACCTCTTATCTTTTCCTGCACACTTAACTGCACATCATGATTGCTCTCTGTGTAACTTTCGAATCATTTCCATCCACTCTAATAAGTACAGTGATCACACACTCAATCAATCTCAGTGCGGTTCAGCCGTGCGGCTTCTGAAGTGAACTGGAAAATGGTTCCTAGAAAGCCATAGGTGATTGTGGTAACGGGAGTTGGATCTGCAAGGGCAAGAGGTCACTAGTTTCGACCCTAGGGTTTCAACGTTGAAACTGATCCTGTTTACATAAATAATACAACTTTGCTCTGATGAGTTGCTAATAACTGATGAGTTGCAGCTGACCAAATACTGGGGAAAATGGAAAGTGAAGGGAGCTTGGGTTGTCAAGTCCTAACTATCGTTTAAATATGGACAAATGCCAAGTGATGAGTTTGGGGGAAAGAGAATAAAGAAAGAAATAAACAGGGTTAGTCTGCAGGGAATGAGACTGGAGATATTGGTAGAGAGAGCATTGAAACAAACCATCAACAATCCGACAACAGCAATAAAAAAACATCAGAATCTTGGGATAAAAGTTAAGTACAAGACGAAGAAGTGATAAGGAACATGCGTTGCATTACATGTAGGAAAGTCACCTTCTACACTAAACCCCCATCTTGCTCTCCCAGGTCAGATAAGAAAACAGGAACTACACAGAGTAAGGCTCCCACTTCATTGTGTCAACACCCAGCGACCCCCTCCCTCTCACACACAATCATGAATACACCCATCATGTTTAGCTTCTCTCCAAAGAGAAATTGACCAGACGTTTACCAATCACGGCTAAAGGAAGCTGGCCATCAGCTTCTTACCTAGAACTCCCACCCGGTAGTTGAGTGTGATAACGATGACGTTCCCATAACTGGCGAGGATACTGCCATCAATCATATTCCCCGTCCCCTCCATGTATGAGCCTCCGTGGATATAGACCATCACGGGCTTTGGGCCACTGGCTCGGATATCTGTGTGGAGGAAAGCATCGGGAACATATCGTGTCACCTTGTTCAGAAGATAGTTGCCTAGATGTCGGGTATCTTCCACAAACACAGCAGGCGCTAGATGTCCTCCACACACACACACACACACACACATCCAGAAGCCAGGCACAGACACACAAAAGCCAGGCACCCAACAGACACACACACACACACACTCAGAAACCAGGCATTCAACACACACACAAATTAGGCACCCAACACATGCACACCCGAAGCCAGGCACCCAACACACGGACACACCCACCCAGAAAACAGACACCCAACACACATCACAAGTACAGTTACCGATACATGGCAGATACAGGTATCAACATACCAGAGATACAGGTACCAGCACACTGCAGATACTGTGTGGGGGATTCATAGCAATGTCTGAGGCCCAGATGGGTATAGTGTCACTTGCAGAGTTGGATGGTTTTCACTGGACTGAGTAACTGTAGTAACTGATTGTTTTATCAGTGTCTGGCTCCGAGGCCAGCTGGGTTGATTGGGAGCCAAACACAAACTACAGAAGTGATTGGAATTGGCTGGGAGAGACTATCTCCCAGTTCTCGGTTTTGATTGTTGGGTTGACGTGACGGGCAGGCCCTATACAAATGCAATTTTGTTGTTGTTGTATAAGTCCAAGGGTGGAGGATGCTGGGGGTGTCAATGAGTTTCTTTGCGGTGGGAGACACTGATGGTGATTTCTCTTCCCAATGAAGAGATTGACACTCTTCCATCTATAATGTTACACAGTTTATGCAGCTTTATCCATGAATATCAAGGTCTCGCTGGTACCTGACAGTGGTGCAAATATGCAGGTTGCGGTTTTATTTACAATCCCAACACAAGACATTTCACACAAAAATATAAACATAAAACATTTATGTGGGCGGCAATTAGGGTAGAGGGAGGGAGGGAGGGAGGGAGAGGAGGAGAAGGGGGGGGGGGTGGGTGTACACAGTGGGGTGGAGTCAACAACTGCCAATATGAAGCATCTAGTGGATTGAAGTCACACAGCAAATGTTAATGAATAGCGTGAGCGAGGGCAATAAGAGATTATGGTGTCAGGCTGAGGTTATCGGATGGCTCTTGCCATTTCAGGGCATTGGTGAGAGGGGGTGGTGGTGGTGGTGGGTGGGGGGCTGTTACCTACCTGGAAGAGCCTTTGTGACGTGAGCTACACTGGTCCCTTACCTGTCCATACAACGGCTGAACAGACGGATCTGGGAAATTCCGACCACAAGCAGAAGGACAACAAACTCTGGAAATCATACTGATTTTACAACCGTCTTATTGTTGGCAACCGTGATGAGACCGGTTCTAAAAACTGAAGAAACATTACCCTCTCTAGGAGAATGGAGGTGGCCCTTACAATCAACGCTTTGCGAGGAGATTACTGCACTTATTCTGATGTAAATAGCCAGGTTAGTTAGGTCGCTTGTAGCCACTGAAGATTCACCAGGAGTCCGCAGGTTGGGAAATGTCAATATTGCTAACATTAACAAAACAAAAAATCTAATTGTCTTGAAATCCACCTCCTTCGGCTGATCATTTTCAGCCAGATCAGCCGTCTGCTCCCTGCCAACGACCGGGCCTTCCACCAGACCTTACCTGGCTTTCACTGACTATGCAGTCAATCGGCTATATTGACCAATCAGTGGTTGGGAAAAAATAGAACCTTATACCACCACATCTCCTGCGTGGGACAACCCATGGCAGCCATTCATCATCCTCCACCCAGCTCCAGAAGATGACAGTGGATTCCCCCCCATCTCCCAGATGTCAGTGAATCACATGTACCCTGAGCCACAGAGTGATGGGACTTGACACACTCGTCAACGTACAAAACTCACCATCAGCAGCGAAACACTCGCCTTTAAGCATAATTGTGGAAAGAGTTCTTTCTCTGGCCTCCCCCACTTTGCCCCCCCCCCCACCCCCCTCCCCCCCCCCCCCTCTCCCCCCCCCCCCCCCCCTCCCCCCCCACCCCACCCTGGCCCTTTTTGAACACTTCCGTGAAATTAGCATTTGGAGACTCGTTTCCTCGCTCTGTTGGCTTTTACCCTAATACAACTGGTTAGTGTTTGGCTGGTTGCTAACCAGGCATGGAAGCCTATTTTCAAGCACTGTTCGGCACCTTGGGCGTCCTCCCGACGTGTACAGAGCGCCATACGCGTGTAATCTGTCATGTGGTTGTATTTTCTGGTCTCTCTTTCGTTACAGACAAATCTCAAACGAAAACATGCTGAATGCAATCAGCTCCAAACCCATACTGAGCTCAAATATCTACCGCCGGAAGAATACCTCCCCCAACTGAACTACTCCGTCAGGGCAGCCATTGCTTTTCTCTGTCTATCGTTAAAAGCCACAGCATTCAGTGTGGGTGCTGAGCGAACGTGCAAACTTGACGGATTAACCCCGGCAGCTCACATTTCATACAAGAGTTACTCATGCTGCTTTCTCTACCAGGCAACTTCAGTGGAAGAAGCCACAAGCAGATGCAACATCACACTGTACACCCCCCCCCACTGTGAGCCATGACACCACATGCACATACTCAGACACTCACACACCAAACCAGGCATCAACACGGATTCCAAATTTACAAGTCAACTCAAAATAAACACCCCGGGAGTCGTCAGAAGTCAGGAGGGAAACGTCGTTTTTGCTTCTGTTCATGGTTATTCTCACAGCGTAAAGGATTTGTGACGTAAAGTTCACTCTAAGGCACCAGGTAGAAACTGGTAGAAAACCCGGGGACTTTCTGAGGTTTGCTCTCCAGTCCAGAAACGGTTTCAGACCTTTGGCCCAGAAGAACAGACACCGGGGAATTCAATTCGAATGAATTCAATTCAGATGCTTTGTGCATCTCTTAAGTTAACTTGCCACATGGAACCATGGAACGGCTCAACTAGTGGGTAACCAGTGACCGACACAGTCTGATCCGTTCAAATGGTCTCTATATTTTCTACAGTTCTCAAAAAACACACACACACACACACATACACTTTGTGACGCTATTTCTCTAGCAATCACAATTTCGCACACAAAAAAAAACACACGTACTCACTCACACAAACAAACAGAAACACACACACACACACGCACGCACACAGAGTGAAATCATCTCACTGTTGCTCAGATACATGTGCACCGTTTCAAAAATGAGAAAATAAATTGCTGGAGGATTAACTGGATGTGTGAGAGACGTGCACATTTGAGTTCTGCAAAAAAAAAAAACTGCTCGAGAGAGAGAGAGAAAGAGAGAGAGAAAGAGAGAGAAAAAAAGGAAACTTAAAAATAAATTTTAAAAAATAAAAATTTCAAGTCTGCATTCATGCACCAGCTGCGAGCACCGGGACAAAAAAAAAATACCTTCGTCTTCATCCCCGTCATTATTGGCTAAATCGTCACCTTGTTTCTTTGCGTTGGCTCCTAGAAAGAAAACGAGGAAAAACAAGGGAAAGAAAACAAGAGAATTCAAAAAATACAAAGACTGTCAGGGGCGACTGACTCTCTCTCTCTCTGTGTCCAAACAGATTCCTGGTGACATCTGCCACCTGCCCTGGTGAGCAGCCTCACTAACAGATCACTAAGGGGGGGGGGGGGGGCGGTTTGGAGGGTGGGGGGGCAGGCCACACGTCACTCAGTGTTGAATATTGTGACAGATTCTTGGGAGACACAAGAGGCTCTAACTCTCTCCCAAAACACCAATCCTTTCCTTCACTCACACTCCCTTCTTCACCGTTCCGTCCATCCGTCCGTTCCGTCCAAAAGAAAATTTTAAATGATGAAATTCAGCCACCGAAATCTCGGGTGTGTGTGTGTGTGTCATTCGTTTCTTGCAACCGGAGAACATGCCTAGGTCCTCCTGATCTCCTGTGTGGACTTGCTGGATAATCTGCCCGGCTCGTCTACCTGCCCAGTGCCCACAGCTTTAAACAGAAACCGCCTGCTCGATTCTCCATCGCAATCTCGCAGGTTCAACAACAATCGGGATGTGGAATTCAGTGGCCGAGGTAATTGTGGGTGTTGGGGGGGGGGGGAGGTAGGTGGGGATGGGGGTAAATGCAGGCATCCTTGGCGGATCCAGAAAGGGAGGCAAGGTTGAGGGGAGGAAAAGCAATCTGAAGTGTGAGACGAACGCTACGGGAAAGAATGAGAAGCACACAGCTCCCAACTAATTCCAACAACTATGATCCTGGCACATGATATAGAGCCTTGTCACATCGCCAAAGTATCTCAAAGTGACTGTCTGGCAATGATTGTACTGCAAGGCGTAGTGACTGTGTTTTAATTCTTAGCCAAATAGCTATCCAATTCACTTTTTTAAAAGAAAAAAATTCCACATTGCTATTCCAACATCTGTGGCCAGTTTCAATATCTCTTGCTTTCAACAGACATTTGCTGACCTAAAGTACACCTGCCTCAGAGACCAATGTTATGTGACATACACAGGTAGAGAGAAATCAGGGATACAGTACAGTACAGCTGAATTGATGCACAATGCGCATGTGATCAGACATCAAGAATATACATTAATAATCACAATAATAATCCTTACATTTGATATAGCACTGTTCACGTCTTCTAGACGTCTTAAAGCGCTTCACAGAATAGACTGTAAACTGAATTGACTGTATATTTGTGGGCGAAATGCAGCAGCCAATTGCGCACAGCAGCGTCCCCCACACAAGCAGTCTTGGATTGAGTGAACAAATTATTATTCTTTCTTTTAGGGATATTATTAGGCGGCAGAAGTAAGGAAACTTGCCTAAGGTTTCGCGCTGACTGGAATTGAACGAGTTGCTCTCACCACTGAGCTACAGGACTGTGGCTTGCGAGCGAGGTCAGGACACTAATCACTGAGCTACATACTGTGTCATGTAAAATGAAAATTTAAAATGTGTTTATGTTTTCACTGAAGAAAGGCTTGAACGTACAAACTGAAATGTTTGGGTCTCTGATTGATTTGATGTTGCTGTTATCTTGACAACTGAAGCCTAGAAGAATCTTATTATATAACCAGATGATGCCTCGCTAGTGCAGGATTTCAATGAATTATTAGGGCCCAATAAACAAATGTCTGTATAGATGTGTCAGTATTGACTTTGAGAGATCCTCACACTTGTGTTCCAATCCCTTCGCTCCCTGGCACCTCCCTACCTCTCCACTCCCCAATCCACCACCCAACACCTCCACCCCACTGGCAAAGGCTTCGCCCCACCAGCCCCATCTGGGGATGTTATGCTTTCAGCCACTCTGCTCCGAAACTCTTGAACACTCTCCCTCCTTCCCCCCCAGTGTACTCCCTCGTCCTCCTTTTTCAAGTCCAGCCTGAACCCCCCCCCCCCCCCCACTCTTCAACTGTGCTTATGGCCACCTACCTCCCCATCAGCCCCCTCATTACCCCCCCACCCGCCCCCACCTGCCCCCACCCCCACCACCCCCCCCGGCTCGGAGGGAGGTTTTGCTGTACCACTGCTTTTCACATCTTCTAGACTGTGTCTCAAGGCGGCTTCACAGAATACACTGTAAAGTGAATTGACTGTATATATATATATGTATTTGTGGCGAAACGCGGCAGCCGATTGCGCACAGCAGCGTCCCCCCCCCCCCCCCCCCCCCCACACACACACACACAAACAGTCGTGGATTGAGTGAACAAATTATTATTATTTTTTAATAATAAGAGTAGGACTTGCTACCCCGTGTGGAAGGCGCTCTATACAAGAGCAACTTGTCGTTGTATCAGGCAAGATTTTTTAAAATCCCAGCAAATCTAAAAAGCTACCCCACAAACGGACACTGATCCCATCCACAAAAAAAAAACCTTTCCATTGACAATAGACAACAGTACCTGCCTCACGATCGACAACGACGTTATGTTCACACACAAACCAAACTAAATATTGCCTCAAAACAACAAGCTGACCAGTAGCAAGCGCTGAAATGCCAACTGCTTCAGATTCCATTTCGCCCAGAGTATTTTTTTTGGTGTGGGGAGAAAAAAAAATGTACGAATGTTACTTAACACAAGGCACCCAAGTGTGAGAACAGCTGAACTGGTATTGCTTGAGACAGCAGCCACACTAATCCTGTGGTACATGGCAGTGAAACACTGCAGTTTATCGGAACTGAAGCTTGAATTCTTTGCTCAATGAGGCTTTGAGGATTTTTAAAATTATTTTATTTACAAGACACCTCGTAGACCGTAACTCCGTCGGAGTTCACAACAAGGTAGCAGATTGCGTGTACAAATCCCTTAAGTGTTTTTTTTGTTTTGGTAAAGCAACCGTCAAAGCAACCTGGCTTCACACACTGCTCACTCCCACTTCTGGCCTGGGCTTCTGTGTCCTCACACAGGTTGTCTCACTCTTCAGTGCCATTCCGATGCCAAACACAGTAGCAGCAACCTACAGACGACAATCACACACGTTTTCCTGCTGGGAGAGATGCAAACCCTCCTGACGTCACTTAAAAATTGGACGTTGTGGGAGCTAACAATTACACGCTTGCTCGGTGTGCGTACACTGGCTCGGTGTGTGTACACTGGCTCGGTGTGCGTACACTCGCTTGCTCACACGCTTCCGTGGGCACTCTCGGAAATGCACTCGCATCCTGTAATCTTCCAAGATGCTTTGCCTGTTATGCACAAAGTACTTACAGCAGCTACACTGTTATTACACACGGGAACACTTACTTGCACAGAAGGAGTATTGAGAATGAGCGTTTAAGCCCCATTGAATGTGTTGAGTGGTATTGCAATTATATAAGCTAGAACAGCAGAATAGCAGATAAGCGGATGCCAGGCAGATAAGGAAGACTGTCATCTTCATTACCAGTTAGACAAGGACGTGTACATAAGTAGACACTAGCGAAAAGGAAATGTAAAACAGATATCTTTACTCAATAATAAATATTTAGAATAATGCACCAAACAAGGCAATGGAGGCCAACACATTGGGACTTCCAAAGCATACTTGGATTCCATAATGTACGATGGGGGGGCAAGGGGGGAGGGAAAGCCTTTTCTCACTGTTTCATGCAAGAATAATAATAATAATAATAATTCTTGCATTTGATATAGAGCTTTTCACATCTTATCGACGTCCCAAAGCGCTTCACAGAATACATTGTAAAGTGAATTGACTGTATATTTTGTGGGCGAAACGTGGCAGCCAATTGCGCACAGCAGCGTCCCCCCCCTCACAAGCAGTCACAAATTGGAAAAATAACTCTTTTTTATTTTTGTGTGTTTTTGTGGGGGGGGTGTGGGGGCTGGATTATTATCTTTTGGAACCGCATTCCAAGTCCAACAATATACTTTCATCAAGATAAAGCTTTGAAGCAAATGAAGAATGTAGATTTTCCCCCAAAAAAAATCTTTGCGCAAAAACAAACCTGGACTCACCCAATCATTCCACCTCCCGTTGACAAGTTCTGCATAAACACCCCCCAATTCCCAAAGCAAATCAAGTCAGATTACACAATGTATTCACCCCCCCCCACCCCCTCACCCCCCCATATTGTAGCTATTAAAACCTAGTGTGTACACTTTACTTCCCCAGCCCCCAGAAGCCCAAACAAATCCTGTACCCCAGAGTATGTGTTCACCTCCTCTCCCTCTATCTCTGTAAACATCAATCTCAATTCATACTCCCCCCCGCCACCCTCCCCAGGCAGCAGAGCTGCCATGTTAATGGTCTCTCTGGGCTGGTGTGGTGAATAATTCCTCTTGTCCCATTGCACTTTTTAAGAACAATATCACCTCACACAGCTTCCTTACTTATTCTCTCTGCTATTCCATTCAAACAAAAAAGTCATTTCTCAAAATCTCCCCCGCCCACCCCAAAAAAACCTACTTTATGGTAAGATCACGATCAACCGATGTATCATGATTTGCCAGGATGACAGGCATTAATCTTTAACACTAAAGATTTATTATTAATGTTTCTGTACAACTGACTCGTATAAAATTAGTGTAATTAACTCCAGGTGACAAGACATTTTTATAATCGAAAGGGACATTAGCAGTCCAATGCTCAATCCACTTGGTAAGGTGAACTGAACAGTACGTCAACTGTTAATAATCCTTAATTATGCCTTTTCTTGTCGGGTGGTTTGTCTCAAAAGTACTGCCCATGATTATAAGCACGGTGACAGTGTGTTTTGTAGGCAAACTCAGAAACCACTTTGCACTGAGGAATGTTCCCACAAACAACCCGTTTCATTTGGGGGGTTATTTGGGTTACAGAACACTACACTCCAAACTGAGCCAGTTAGAAACCCCCCATCCTATTCCCTCTCCCACCTGTGAGATACGGTGGGCCGGGACAGGCAAGGAGAATACAGTACTCTGTGAGGCATTCTAGGAATTACAGCTGGCAGTAGCTCACCCACCACAGCAACAACAACAACAACAACAACAACAAACACTGTTCACAAACCAGAAACAGCAAAAGCCAACACCAACCTTTCAGGGTTGGGCCTCCAACTGACTTTCAACAAGCCAGCCAGCCAGCCAGCCAGCCAGCCAACTTCTGGGTTTTCTTTGTTTCCAATTATCACAAATAATTTACAATTACAATGCCACAAACACAGCAGCTTGTGAATGTTTTATTTTAGACCCTCTTTCTTTCTCGCTTATCATCTTCGAACGATCGCTTATCAATCCACCAGCTGTGACAAACGCAGCTCACGGACACAGCCGCACTGAGTCGCTCAGTCGACATACTTCATGCAAGACGGTGACTAGTTACTGTGTGGAGGATGGAGAGAGAGAGGATGGAATGAGCTCATTCTAACAATTAATTGTGAAGTAGAGAGTCTAGCTGTTGGCCTAAACAGAGATACACCACCCAGTGTATGTCACTGTGCCCCCCACCACACAGATGCATTGCTCGTGTTTCGCTCATGTGAAGCGCTCTGAGATGCCGTCCGACGTGGAGGAGGCTGTATAAATCAAAGTTGTTGTTGTTGTTTCTCTCCTGCCCGGGTGAGCTTCACTCTACTGCACACCAATGTCACGCTTTTGGTACAGATAGAGCATACCCCCAACCCAACGCAAACACACTGCACCTCCATAGTAGATAGACCAACCACTACCCTCCCACACCCCACCCCACCCCGCACACCCCACCCACCCCAACCCCACCCTCCCCCACCATCCAATATCTTCCTCTGTACAGGAGATATCTGCCGGTGTAGGTCTCAGTAACCTTGGGTCAGGGGGTCAAACTGATTTCCTGAGTCACTGAGGAAGCACTCTATGGCTGGCACAGACTGCCAGACTGACTCGCCGAACACTGCAAGCCACTAGCAACGAGAAGACGTTGCAGCCCAATCTTGGCTGTGCTTTTCGCTCAGTGAGTTGCCATCGGAGATGATCGGCTCTGTGTGAGGACATACTCACTCCGTGCCTCCTGAATGAAGGTGCTACCTACCTCCTTTTCTACATATTTTCTTGTTTGGTTTTCTGGTGCATTCCTTCGATATTCTTTTTACTGTAAAATGAATAAAATACTCCAAAATAACACGAGGCTCCGTCAGACATAGCAGGAGCATGCAACGACATCTCATCCCTCCTCCCTTTCTCCCTCCCTCCCTCCCTCCAGGACACAGGAGCTGCTATTGCAGAAATATTCAGTATTCCCAGGGCACGATCTCTTGACAGCAAAGTTCCTAAGGTACCACCACCACTGAGAGCCGCGGTGATGCTGAGGAGAATTTAAACAAGCAGAGGGGATGACGAGCAATTTCCTTTCGTGGAAAAAAAGTGCAAGAAAAGTTGGCAGAATCTCCTAGGCCAATAGTGGTGGGGGTGGGGGCGGGAGGGGGGGTGACGGGAGGGTGGAGTGGAAGAGATAATTGGGAGAAACATTCTGGTGTAACATGTTGACCCAGAATCCAGCGGATGAGAATTGTCTCAGTCTGTTTAAAACATTCCAATTTGCACTATTTTAATCCCTTCGCTATAAATTACATTATTATTTTTTATTTACACACACTCCCACTGACCTCACACTAAAGCTACTCTATTTTACTCTGTGTTACTTGTACAGTTTTTACACTATTGCACAACTTCACAAAGTAACTTGTGGGCTATTGTAGGTTACATACAGTCCAGCACAAGCTTGCACACCGCAAGTTAAGACTATCTGCAGACAACGCTGTCCACACGACTGTAAGGTATAGGACACTATTTACACCCTGAAATGTCAGCACACTACACTGGCACTATTGGACACATATGATGCTTTAATGTAAATTGACACTGTTTTGCACACTGCTATCGGTGACACGATTTTAACGCACAACACTTGTCAGATAAGACTATTTTACACACTAGGCTGCCTCAGGTGAGTTTCCCAACGCCGGCCCCCTGAATACTTCTGTAACGTCAATATCAAAAGACTTTACCATCTCAGGAATGTTCCATGGTAGACTCAGAACTCCTTTAAAGACTTAAAGACTCCCAAGTTTGCTGTAGAGATTAGCACTGAGTTTGCTGAACAGGTGAGGTGCTTGTCATTTTTCCCCGTCATAATTTTATTTTTCTTCCCCCAAATACTTCCAATGTTTGAACAAATCTGCCTTGTTCCTTCCACCCACCATCATACCATTAACTTATCAAGGTCAACCAATTACAAGTCATGGCTAGAAGGATGGACCCCACCCATCCCACCCCAACCCCATCACCCTCAGACCAAACTCAATGGTTTAGCTGCTTCCATGCTGACGCCCAACAGCCTGAATGGTAACTGATCTGCTTTGCTCAGCCCAGACAGAGAGAGACAGCTGATTGTGTATAGCCCCTTGCTTCATTCTATGACACTCAGTCCACCGTACAGGTTGATAAGACAGGTTTTTAATCAAGTTGCCCCAATTATGAAACCAAAACCATTGGCGATCCGATTCACTATCAACTTTAAATATCCTGTCCTGGGGCAGCCTACTCCAACATCAGCCCAAAAGACACATCTGCCATCATTCCACATAGACTGTGATCTATAGATACAGCAACTCATTGGTTCAAGTGGGCGAGATTGGATGAGTAGCACTCAGTACAGCAGTGTTTGATCAAACGGGGACTGAATCCATCCCAAACAGCCTGACGTCACCTGCCTAGGGGAAGGGGTGTCATGTTCATGGACAATTCACTGCCACAGGAACTAAGGGAAAGACAAACCTGAGAATGGGAATAAATTAACCAGAGACTTCAAATGGGAAGCGAGTATTGGTGTAGGTGGGGGGGGACAGGATAAAACAAAGACAGAGGAAGAGTGGGGTGAAGTTAAGAGTGACTAGGGACAATAATATGTGAAGAATTCAGTGTGTGTTAGAGGAAATTTCCAATAAAGAGGGGCTCAGCGTAAGAAAGTATCACTAGCTAAACTGAAGAATGAAGAGACCCTCTTCGTGGCTTATTGTCAAACCATTGCAGAAGGTGGCAACTGTATGATTCGAGAGACACTGGACCTAGAAACACAATGAGGCATGAAGTCTGCACATGATCTATCTGGATTGGACTCTAGGCGTGTGTCCATTCCTCCTCTGTGGGATGTTGAGCGTCGAATTTGGACAACTAAGTAATTTGTTGCAGAACCTAAAAGTCTTCAATGAGCAAGTCATTCAGCATGGAGATCCCTGGTAACCCTATTTGGAGTCTTTCCTCCTGCTCCACTGAATGCAACCAAATTATCCTAGGTTCCTGAAGAATGGCCTAATGCTGTGATTTAGGTTTGGGTTTCCTTCAGACACTCCAGTAGCACAACCCAGCCATGTCCTGGGAGAATATTTCTGCAATCAGCTTTCATACCCCTCCCAACATACGTCATTACAGTATGAAATTCCCCTCCCCCCACCTCCCCCCCCGCCCTTCCAAAACACTCCAGATTAACCCTGTGGGCGATGCATCTGGCTTCCGATTTACTGCAGTGATGCTTAGCTTTGGCTGTCAGACTGTGGGGCAAAGAACAGAAGAGGAAACCAGAACAGTGCCGTAGACAGGAAGAGATGGAGAAGTCAAGGCAAGGGGTAAGCGACAACACGAGCGTGCGGGGCAGGGGAAGGAATTGGGAAAACTGGTAGGAAAGGGTGATGGAGCGGGGAGGGGGGTGGTGGTGGGTGGGGGGGGGGGCGGGGGGGGAGCGACTTCATGCTTAAACAGCAACAGACAGACAGACAAAACCCGGGAACAGAAACCCAGACAAAAGGAAGCATTTGTTGGTCCCACGCAGACTCACCATCCTCGGTGGGTACATAGATGTTTAAGTACAAACAGTCTTCGTTCTGGTCCTGGATGTAAGCGGCCACGATATCCAGGTTGGCGGTGAACCAGATGGGCAACATGATGGCGGGAGCCATGCCATGAATGTTTTGGGGGCAGACGGGAGAGAAGTGCGTCACGTTACGGATGCCGGACCAGGAGGACGGTGACTCGGGGGGTTGGAACCGCTTCTCTCCGATCGGGGCCCCGGCGTAAGGAACCCCCAGGTACTGATCCACCGGCCCGAGGATCTCGCTCGGCAGGGGAACCCGAATCCCCCGCAGTTTACCGTAGTTTGTATTCACAGTCGGGTAATTAATCTGACCATCCAGCACCATGACTCGGACAGCCAGGCAGAATATCCAGAGGGGGACACTGAAGTCCACGTAGAGGACGGAGTTTGGTGCGTGCCGTGAATAAGATGCTCGACAATTCAGTCTTGTGTAAAGAAACATGGTATGTGATAACATCACCGGGCTTTCCCCAAGGTAAATTCCAAGCACCTCTCGTCAACAGACCATAGATCCACAGGGTGGTGGTGGTGGTGGTGTGCCTGGCTCCTTACACAAACCCCCGATCCGCCATTAATCCATGTCACGTACGCAAAACCACGGGTGATACTCAAACCAGAGGCTTGCCCGCTTGCTTCAGATCTGGAGCACTCCACACCCCTCATTCAGGCAACCATTTTTTGTTGTTTTTTTTGCGCGACCTCACTTCAATTGGTTGGACGCACAATCCTGCGATGGAAGCAAAGGGAGACGTGTTAAGAAGGCACAAGAGACACGGATCTTATTGTGTGATTAGAATGAGGTGCATCTCACACACGCACACACTCCGCGCACACACACGCAACACGCACATCTAGCCTGAAAATTTAAGGCCTTTACATAATCCAGGCACGGTTTTCCTCAAGTGCTGGCTGGGCTCAATGTTATTTATCTGAGATGCTCTGTTCCTATGTTTGAAAGGAAAAAAAAAAGTGCTGATAGTGAGATGCTGAGATCCTTTGGTAAGGCTTCGGTTGCCCAGGTAACACAAGCCTCACACCATCATACTGCAATCAACACAACAGGAGCAGTGCAGATGTAGAGAACAAACACACAACTGAACGGTAATCTTTTTAGATTGAATCCAGTCACATTCGCAGCTAACGCAGGTGCATATGTATGCAGTCGGCCACTCCATTAAAAAAAAAAAACGCAGTCACTCCGCTTTGCGACGCTGTGAAGCGCTTTTGAGACGTCCTCGCAACTTGGGAGGCTGCGTCAAATAAGGATTAAAAGGGCGAAACCTTGGGCAAATTACCTCACTCCACACACACACACACACGCCTGATAATAATCCCTCCCCCAAAAAAACTATAATAAATTGGTCATTTCAATCCACGATTGTGTGTGTGTGTGGGGGGGTGGGGGGGACGACGACACACACGCTGCTGAGCGCAATTGGCTGCCGCGTTTTGCCCACAAATATACATACAGTCAATTCACTTTACAGTCTATTCTGTGAAGCGGCTTTGAGACACAGTCTAGATGACATGAAAAGCCGTGATATCCAATGCCAGGAATGTATATTTATTTATTATTTGTTATTCATTAGTGGTATAATTTGCACACAAAAAGAGATAAAAAGTGCTCACATGAACGCAATCGAACGTTCACTCAACGTGTAGATGACTATGTATGCGCGTACATAACATGCTGAGGTACAAACGGTTGGAACGTGTGTACACAAACGCACGCTTGCACAAATACGCACTTGTATACACGCACTCCTCAGACACTGAGGGACCACTCTCAGGGACAACAACAACAACAAAATTACATTTAACAACAACGCCTTGCACATCGGGAGGACGTCCCAATATACTGGGAATTAGGCAAATTCAAGCTGTCTTTTCTTGTGTGGATTGAATGATAAAAATGAATCTTGTTTTGTGCTGGGTCTCCATATCTGAGGAGTATCTATCTGTCCATTGAATTTCAATTGTTTGGAGATAGGAGGTACACATTTAAATTAAATTAATTGAAATTGAAACTGTGCAACATTTATTTTCCAATTTAGTGTGTCCAATTTAAAATCTAATTAACTCATTTTGAAAAGGTTAAGAGAATATTGCAATGAAGTATATCAAATTACATTGCTCTGAATTATCTAATTAAGAGTGACAGTCACCGGTTCCACTGTATCTCCTGGGGTAGTGTGAACACAACCGCCAATGTGGCTTCACAGTAGCGTCTAAAACACGCAGCGCCAAAACAAAAAGGAAGTCACAAAATTGTGACACCCAATTATTAATTACTGCTGTTGGCAGCTAGATATGTATCACACTGGCCTCGAGGAACTTGGCTCCTAATGAGGTTCGCTTTCAAGGTTGGGAGTTGGGTTGAGTTGGGAGTCCAATTGGTGAGAATCACTCATTCCGACTTCCTGTTACAATACTGTACTTTGGTTTTCTATTTTTAATAATAAAAATACAATTGATAATTAATATTTGCGTTTGATACAGCATCTGATCACACTGTACTAACACGTCTCAAACACACTTGGCGTGGTATACAGTAATGTAAAATGGTGTGTCTGCGTGTAAGTTTGGAGGGTGAACTTAACACTGGAAGTGACAATTTGCTCCAAGTCTTAAAAGTGTCAGCCTGGCTCGGTCAAGGAGATCGTGGGTTCAAAAGCCACATTTGGGATGTGAACGAACGCTCATCGACACTTCCGGGCAGATCCTTGTGAGCAACGCACGATTAAGTGTATGAATATTAAGGCTTTTCTGATGTAAATGTTAAAAGATTTCCTGACCCTGTTCGAAGTGTAATTAATTCCAGAGAGAAAAAAAATCAGCCATTCACTTCTAGGATTATGTGTAGGAACCTCGATGATCTTCAGACAGGTCTTGCCACGTACATGGAGACTCTGGCAGCACCATTAAAAACATTAGTTGAGGAGAAGCTGATGACCCCTGTATCATACCCTCTGGCGTCTCGGCAGCTGCAGACTTTGTATGAATGAGCCTCTGCTCCCCTCCAAGATTATTCCGAGCACTCGGCTGAGCAGAAGGCAAGCGTGCTTTGCCCAAAGTCAGCCCAAGGCACACGGAGGAAATGGCTTCAGCAGAAAACCTCTTACCACCTTTGACAATTACACAAAATGTTTAAGGGAAGAACACGGTTCTTTGATGCTTCGCCTTGTTCGGTCTTTTGGGACAGTGACAATCGCTCGATTCACTGGCGCCGACTCCGACAGTACCGTACCTTCTACCCAGTGGTTTTTCGCGAGAGCTTGTAACTCTGTACCTACTTGCATTGGGGACGTACAGCTTTTCGCATTTTCCAGGCGTTTCAAAGCACTTCGCGGAAATTAACTGACTGTATATTTTGTGGACGAAACGCGGCAGCCGATTGCACACAGCCGCGTCCCTCAAACAGCCTTGCATTGAAGTGACTGATTAATTTGGGTGTTTTTGTTTCGGCTTTTCTTGAGGGATTATTATCAGGCGTGCGGAGTAAGGAAACTTTCCCAAGGTTTCACATGCCTTGCCGGGAATTGAACCCAGGTCTCTCGCTGACGAGGCGAGTGCTCTAACCACTGAGCTACAGGACTCCACACCGGGGAGAGAGAGAGAGAGAGCCTCTGCCAGGCGCATCCCATTCTCGAGACAATCAGTTCACGACTCACTCACCACAGCTTCATGTTAGCCTCTCTCGGGCTGCTCCTGGACTTCACATAGAGTGTGTATGTCACCTTTGCACTTACACGGTTCACGCAACCCACGTCAAAACAAGTTAGGCTCTGAGTGCACTAAACCAAATACTCTACCCCCCTACACACATACAGCTCATGGCAGACTCATCAAACTCCTTATTGGTGACATTTTATATAGTTTTGATTATTATAACAGAAAACCCTGTGTGTATCATTGAATAACGTACTGTGTCGCGTATTACAGGGTTTAAAGCACTATAAAACAACACACGTTACTGGGTATATTCCAACATGTTAGAGTAACCCACTGTATCACTGAGTAAATCTACTGTAAATTGTATAATACACAGGGTTTTACTGAGTAAACTCTCCGATCCCAGGGTGTCTCTGATGATTGTGAAGGAATTGGCTCTATGTACTTGCCTGCCACCTGCCTGGTGCTTTGGATTGCAAGGCTGTACATCAATTTCCTATGAGGAGCCTGCTCAGCAAACAGCTAATAAGAGATTCGCGGAGTCTGAATGCAATTCGTACCAATAATGGCTTTGATGAGGACGCGCGCCTAGCTACACTACTCGAGTCTTTAGCTGCAGATGGAATATCCGTATGCGTTAACCTTCAGAGAGGGACTGGCGAGCAACAGCAAGGAAAAAAAAACACGTCACATCTGATCGTCTACCAATAGCCATTATCCACGCCACACAATGAGACTCCTCCGAACTGCACCCCTTGTCCCTCCACTTCCCAGCCAATACTCAGATAGAGAGCCATTAGGTTTGCCCTGCTGGCATTTTCCAGCAGAGAAGCTTCAGGCCATGATAGTTGGGAAGTCCTCTTGACGTGAAAGGCGCTATATACAAGTGTCATGTTGTTGTTGTTGTTGTTGTTGTTGTTACCCATTGGCCTTTGGGTACATCTCCCGGCTAAGTTGCACTTCGCATTAACAGTTAAATAATCCCCACACGACTCAGAGAAATGGGAATCAAAAGGGTCTAAAAGTGAAACCCCAAACCCAGAGAGAGGATTGGGTCTCTAATGGTTTCACCCAATCCTGACTAAGGAGGCACAGGTGGTGAGGAACCAATTTCAACCCCAAGTCGAATACAATAAAAATGTTCCTTTTTTTTCACTTATTAGTGAACACTGAATTTGGGGGAAATAAATTACATAACGTCTCTCAAAAGGGACACAAATAATATTGTGGAGGATACAGCAACTTGAATTAATAGATAACAGTTCAGATTCAGCTCAACTCTATGCTGACACTGCATCACGAAACAACATATAAACCTGGCAAGTAGAATCACAGGTGAAAACTAGAAGCCTTGGTTGTGTTATTGAGTGAAACCCGGTGGCTGAACTTCCACGTAAAATATTATTACATAATGTACAGACCCACAGGAGAGATGGCAATGCATTCAACTAGATTAACGATGGATCAATAACTGTCCTGCGCCTTGGGACGTCCTCCTGACGTGAAAGGCGCTATACAAAGGTAATTTCGCAGTTAGTTAGTTAGTTAGTTAATTAGTTAGAAAGCATGACTAGAAGTGCATTTGGTTAGGAGACAGACAGTTGGTGATTGGTATGCCACAGGGAGTCAACACCGGCACCAAAACTCTCTGTTATTTTTGTAGACTGTTTAGTGACTGCAACCACAGATGCCAAAACAAATTCTGAATGACTCTAAACTAGGATCAATTTGCACAAATTACAGGAAAGGGTTGGAATCTATGGAGGGAAGAGGCAGATGTAAGTTTAATAGGGAGATATATAATGTTATGAGATTTGGCAGAAGAGTGTCTAACAAAGCACATTGAGCAGATATCCACGAAGGATTCTAGAGTATGGAATGGACAGGGAATGTCTATCATGGAGTGGTTATATAATCGGCTAACCAGCATTCCCCTGCTCCTAATTGCGCTTGTTCTTCTTGCAATGAGGCTACACTTGTGAAAGATATATTTATCTGTACACAAATCTGGCAATGAGCTGAACGCAATTTCTCAATGCCCTAAGTAGATAGAGATAGGTTCTTGCCAATTTAAATTCAGAATGGCTTGACGTTATCACCAATACTTACTTATTGCCGTTGGGGTTTCAACAACAACAACTTGGATTTATACAGCGCCCTCCACGCTGAACTGCGTCGTGACGGTGGGCACTATCTGTTGTTATTTTACTGTTTGCGAGATATCTATTCTCTGGTTTGCTCTCAATCAACCAGGTCCTGCCCTTTCAGCTGTCTGGGATGCGTGAGAGGTGACATGCCAAAGCGTGAGATGAACAGCGCGACAACAGCTGGGAGAGACAACAACTGTCACAACACAGAAACGAGGAAAGAAAATAGCTGGACCCACAGAGATGTGGGCCAACAATGACGCCAGAGACATGCTTCCCCCCCAACCCTCTCTCCCCGCCACCCCCCACCCCTAACACACACACACACACACAATAATAAAAATGGATAATTTTCAATACACGACTGTTTGTGTGGGGGACGCTGCTGTGTGCAAATGCCGTGTTTCGCTCGCCCACAAATAAACAGTCAATTCACTTTACAGTATATTCTGTGAAGCCGATAAGATGTGAAAAGCCACGATATCAAATGCATGGATTATTATTATTATTATTACACACGCACACAGAGAGCAGACACCTCCACTCCCGCCGCCCCCCCCCCACCATCCCACACCCCCCTCCCCACTCCCCTGGGAACAGACTACACAGATTAACAGTGAGACAAGCGATCGCTACGTGGAGATTATTTGCGATGTGTTTTTTGTTGGAAGATGGATGCCCGACACATGTAGAAACCCATCGCTAGGACCGAAGAACATCCAAACCAAACTCTGGAGCCTGGTTTAATGGGTTTGGGCATAAGTGAGGACAACCCCGGCTGACCTATATATAAAAAATACATAAATGGAACAATTCCCATGAAAGGCACCCAGTCTTTGTGCGAACACTCCCAGGTGACAGCCAGCAGCAGAGGAACTGTCTTGTTTTTGCACACACTGCCTTCAGACATTGTTTAGAGTTGTAATGCCACAGGCAACAGCAATCATTGGGTTGATATGGTCTAAAGCAAAGGCGGGCTCCATCGTCAACGCGCTGGGCGTTGCATTAAAAGAGCTGCTCGACTTTCCTCTTCGACCGCGCCTTTGGTCACCTTTCTCCCCCTGCCCCTGGCTTGGTCCCGGGATCCCGGTTACTGTGAAGCGCTCTGCGATGCTGTCCGGCGTGGAGTGAGGGCACTATATGAATCGAAGTTGTTGTTGTTGTTGGATGCCACCAGCTGATACCTCCGCAGAATGAGTAAAAACCCTCTTAAAGTGCGAGTGGGCAGATCAAGCTGACACTTTCTTGAAGAGAATCTCTCTTGCGCTGGACAGAAACAGGGAGACACCCCCAAACTGATGGGGAGAGGGGTGGGAGGGGAGGGGAGGGGGGAATGGGATCTCCTGAAATGTAGAACTCGCACTTTCAAATCATTGCTGTGTAGTCCATCTTCATGCACATATAATTCACCTTGCTCATCGCGTGTAGATTTGGCAATGATGTTGAATTATTTAAAATGCTTTAAAATGTAAAAACAATCTTCAATATAATAGGTGGCTTCATTCCCACAGCCCGGCAGGGCAGTCTGTTCGTTATCTGTCCTTGATTAAGTGAGTTATTCCCCTTCCTCCTTCCAATCCATTGGATTGGGCGTCTGATAAATAGACTATATATATCAACAGGTTCTCAAGGATAAAACCTAATCCTTTATTCTCGCAGGAGGCTGTAGGTACATTACTAATGGATTCTACAGGAGACCACTGCCCCCCGCCACCACCCCCCTACCACACCCTCACCATTATCATGTGAGGATATGGGATATCAAAGCGTGTCCACCTCCCAGCGAGAGGTAGAGACATATCCATATTTAGCCCATCAACTCTGTCCCGGCTCTTTGAAAAAACCCCTCAAATGTACACATATGACTGAAGCTATTCCCTTCCCAGGCTCAGCCCCAAGTCAAGATAGTAGTTGGCATATAACCATGGCTGTGTCCTTACTCACATGGCTTCCAGATGTTGGGGCAATTTCAAAAACCAGGTGTAGACACACAACCATTTATCCTTCTGATGTGGAACCCCAACAAGCCTCCAAATTGGCAACGTGGACTAGAGAGAGAAGCCTTGAAGTGACACCAATTTTTTTTTTCTTATGACCCCCCCTTTAAATTATCTAATGCCTTCAGCCACCCCATCCTACCTCCTCCCTCTGCCCTCCCTCAGCCCAGGAAGCAAAGGCGGCTGCTAGAAACCGGGGAAGGCTTGTCAAAGGAAACCAGGAGAAAGGTGGAAGGGAGAGGTGTCATGTTGAGAATGTATTGAAAAGGACAAAGGACAATAAAGAAAGTATTCTGTAAGTGTGAATGTGGGGGGGGGGTAAAGATGGCAGACACGAGCACTCCCTGACACTGGTTCCATCCCATTCCACGGCACTCCGTCTCTCCACCTCCCCTCCCCCACCCCCCCACCCTCCCCCCCACCCCTCACCAGCTGTGGGTTACATACGATACACAGTGATAGTATTGTACTCTGTAAAATGCTAAAAATCAATCAATAAAATACAGTATCTACAAACAGAAAGATAGTGAGATCTAGAGCAGAATAATACAGTATCGAGTTTCCTCAACTGAAGAATTCCACAACCTTGCATCTCGCAAACCAAATAATTTACTACAAATTCATTCATTCTCACCCCCCCTCCCCCCCCCACCCCCCCCTTCCACCAACCAATGATGACAACAACAACAACTTGGGATTTATACAGCGCCTTACATTTGTATAGCGGCGACTTTCAGGTCAGGAGGACATCCCAAGGCCCTGGACAGTCACCCGAGCTACTGGTTGGGATCAGGAGGGGTGGAGGGCGGGGAGGGGGGGGAGTAGGAGGGTGACCGAAGGCACGCTGGAAGAAAGGGGTTTTGAGACCGGCCTTGAAGGTGGCACGGGAAGGGGTGAGGCGGAGGGACTGAAGGATGGAGTTCCAGAGGCCAGGGCAGAGAGGCTGAAGGCCCAACCAACAATGGTGGGGTGGAGCAGACTGGAGCTCGTTTAGCAGAGGGAGCAGACAGGTTGGTAGGAAGTTAGGTCACAGAGGTAGGGACGAGCAAGACCATGGAGGACTCTGAAGGTGAGGACCAGAATCTTGAACTGTATCTTCTGAGTGATGGGGAACCAGTGGAGCCTGGACAAGGATACGGGGTGACAGGGTCACGGAGCGTGGGTCAGGAGAGGTCAAAGGCTGCAGAGTAACAATACTCCAGATAAACATTGGTTAACCATTTCATCACAAGTAATAATTCCTTTCATGTCAGGAGGATGTCTCAAACTGCTTCACGGATTTAGTGGGAAGTGTAATGACTGAGTGTCCAAAAAAATCCAATCCCTTGATTGGAAAAGGTACATTTTTAACCCAAATATTACAAATGTTTGTTTTTCTTGATCCCGATTCTCGCTGAAATTCAGATGTTTAAACCATGGAACTGTAGAATTTGGCAGTACCGAATGAGGCCCCTTCAGAGGTCAGGGGGTATTTAGAGCAATAGAGAGAAAGATAGAGAGAAAGAAAATTGGATAAATGGTTCTGTCGCAATTGAATGCACAAACGCAACAGGCTGGATGGGCTGAAAAGCCTCTTCTTGCTCCTGTGTTACAGAGATAAGATGGCTCCAGGTATTTGCACTAGGCAATGGGTGAAGAAAAGCAAGTTTCCTCACTCCCCACACCTGATAATAATCCTTCAAGAAAAACCCCCCAATAAATAATAAATTGGGGACTCAATCCACGACTGTTTGTGGGGGGGGGGGGGGGGGAGAAACGCAGCTGTGTGCAATTGGCTGCCGCGTTTTGTCCCCCCCACTCACCCCCCCCGAAAAAAAATACAGTCAATTCACTTTACAATCCACAGTACTAGGCAATAATAATAATCCTTGCATTTGATATAGCGGTTTTCACATCCACGTCTCAAAGCGCTTCCCAGAATATATATAGTCTTTGACATCTAGAAGACATGAACAGCCCCATATCAAATGCAAGGATTATTATTATTTTAATGATAAAAGGGCGACTAGGAACCCACACACAGGGTGGGTGGGGGGGGGGGGGGGGGGTACAGTACTAGTTGCTTAAACCCTAGCCAAAAAGCTAAACCCCAAATCACAGTGACTGGCTGTGAATATTCCTATCTGGGTGCTCACTCTCTCTCTCACACCTCACAGTGAGCGGTATCTACACACACAGGACTATTAACACAGCGTTGGCAGTTGGGAGGGAAAAAATGGTGAAGAGGGATTGGTGCTGTTTGTGTGGAGATGAGAAGACAAGGAGACACCTTCCCGCCGAGGGCATCACGCCCTTCACAGAGGTCTACCAATGGCGTGAGATCCACCAACAGTGAGGAACTGCCAACACCTCCCTCCTCCCTCCCTCCCAGTTGCTGGAGATGTGGGGAAGGGGAAGTGGAAGGAAGGAGGAAGGAAGCAGAGGGTCCCAGGTTACCGCACGGTGGCACTCATTGCTTGTCCTGTACACAGCATTTCACACACACACACCCACCCACCCACCGCCTTCCCCTCCCCTCCCCTTCCCAACTGCAGCAGATCTCACTCAATCCCAATGGCCATCACTCTCTCTGTCTCTCTCCCATCCTCTCGGTCTCTCTCCTACCCTCTGTCTCTCTCCTACTCTCTCTGTCTCTCTCCCACCCTCTGTCTCTCTCCTACACTCTCTGTCTCTCTCCCACCTTCTGTCTCTCTCCCACGCTCTCTATCTCCCACTGTCTCACTGTGCGTTATTGTATTAATATTGCCCCCCTCCCTCCCTCTCCCCCA
>CM068754.1:18435450-18480858 GCA_035084275.1 Hydrolagus colliei
TGTTATGTGGGCAGACAAAAAAACATTATCAAATGCCATCATTCCTGTGGCTGCATGTGGGAGTGTTTATGTTTCCTGTGAAGTGATGTGTTATTTATTATATTAACAAACACTCATGCTTTTCCTCATCCTTCCAGTGAGTGACGGGAACTCGAGGCCAGTGTGTGAACACTCCCACTATTGCAGGAAAGAAGCTGAGGGTAGGGTGGGGGGGGGTTTTAATTCAAGGGTTAAAGAGCGAAGCCTCCACATAGCAGCCACAGCTATTTAACGCAGCTGTGTTTCACTCATTATTATTGGTGTAATGACATTTAATCAAAGCTGTAATTCCATTAACAATTCATGAGAATGATTAATGTGAGCTGGAGTTTGATCCCTGACACTCGGTGTGTGCCTCACTCACTCTCAGCGAGCCTCGCTGCCAGCCCTCGCTTCTCTCTCTTCACTATTTATTTGATGTGGAGCCGAGGTGCCTGGGGTGACCTGCTCACACTCGCCCTGTTCTGTTCACCAAATTACCCGAGAGAAACGGTAATTGGCAGCAAATTTATTCAGTGTTCGATGTTACCGCACACCGCGTAAACCAGCAATAGACTAACCTCACTCTCCGCGCGATTACACAGTTAGTAATCACACTAACCCAGTAAACGTGTAACCAGGTGAGTTGCAGAGACTAGGGCAGTTATTGAGTTACTGGGAACAGCAAGAACACTGGTGTGATGGCAAACGTTTTCTGACGATAATAATAATAATAATAATAATAATCCTTGCATTTGAATGTATCTGATCGCATCTTGGAGACGTCCCAAAGCGCTTCACAGGATCTACTGTAAAGTGACTGGACTGGGTATATATTTGTGGGCGAAATGAGGCTGCCAATTGTGCACAGCAGCGTTCCCCCCCCCCCCCCCCCCCCCCGCAAACAGTCGTGGATTCCACCAAATCAATAATAATTAACTCGATGAAGTGGGGTGGGGGGGGGGTGGAGGTGGGTGGGGGTAGGTGGGTAGGGGTGGGTGAGGGGGTGGGTGGGGGTGGGTGGGGGTAGGTGGGTAGGGGTGGGTGGGGGGTGGGGAGGGGTGTTCCATGGAGACTTGCTGTTGGTTGTTACGTGTGTTGATTGTTTGACTTAGAGATTGGTGGATTGCCTTGCGATGTTGACAGTTGGATTTACCCATCGCCCTTTACGCGGACTGGCGTCTCGCAGTGTGGGTGGGTGGGGGCTGAGGTTGCGGAGCAGGAGTCGGCTGGCGGGGTGGGTGGGGGGTGGGATGTGGGGAGCAGGGGGAGGGGGAGGGAGCTAGGGGTCGGTAGAGGGGGAGGGCAGGCTCAACAGAAACGCCTTATAATCAGGGAGTGAGGAATCCCAGCTGTAAAACTATTCCTCTCCATTAACCCACAAAGTCTCTTGTTGTCCGATGTACGATGTGGTGAATGACCCAGAGCCCAGCAGGGTTAACTCCAAACCCAGTGCTCGCCTGCTCCTGTGGTGGGTTTCCAGGATGGGTGTGGGGGGTGTGGGGGGGGGGGAGGAGGTCACTGCAACTCTCAGTCACATCTGCAAGTGACAAGACCAGAGACAGACAGTCTCAGTATGTTTTCCCACACACATCAGTGGCTCTCCCTCCACTGGGAATACAGTAAAGATTGAATATCGATCCCATTAAAGAATTACCAACTGATTTAGTGATAATTAACCCCAGTTCCTCCAGGGACAGATTTATTACCAGCCTCAATGACACTGGGTGGGTATAGGGCAAAGAGATACTCTATTGCCCTGTGACTGCGTCTCTCACCCGCGCTGTCCCTGACCTGGGAGTGTGGACGGACGCGCAGTGTAGAGGGAGCTCTACTGCTTCTCTAACCCTGACCTATCAAACGTTTATTATATACACGTGAGACATGTTCTCCACAGAGCTCCAATAACCTGATGTCATCTCAATTACAGAGGAACTGGCCTCAAGGTCTCCCCAGGGGTTCTCACCTCAGAGCAACCAGCAACAAAGCGATGGTCAGCTTCGATGACGGAGACATAGGCTCACTCAGGGAGGCCGCGGGGCAAGGAGGACAAGTTAAAGTCATACACCAAGAAGTACAGTACAGTACAGTGGTCCTTTCGAGCCAAAGGAGGACTGCTGGAAGGTGTTACCAGACAGGTATCATTGTTGGGTCACTGGGTCATTGATTCGGACACGGAGAGGGTGCCTTGGGACGTCCTCCCGACGTGAAAGACGCTCGATAAATGTAATTTTGTTGTTTGTTGAGGGTGGGAATTCCCTGTGTGTGTGTGTGTGCGCCCACTATTAGGTGAGCACTGAATCTCAGTTAGGTGGTGTTTTTTTGCCTGGCTGCCTCTCACACTCAAGAGCCTCGTGTTTACCGAGAGGCTGGCTTGATGATCCATGAGTAATGGAGATTTCTCCGTCGGCCACGTCATTTCGGCGTTTCTGCTAAAGGACCAACTGAATGGCTCTCACACCCACTCCATCCTCTGCCCTCAGCCAGCAACAATCCCACTCACACACCCACCCACAACACAGCACGCACCCATCTGGGTAACAGCAGTCAGTGTTCACATCTCACTCACAGCCTCGCACTGAATCACATGCTGTTTGTGTGTGTCTGTGAATATATGTGTTTGTGTATGTATTATTGTGATTTCAGTAGCCCAGTGGTTAGAGCCACTCACTCCCCTAACAAGCCTGAGACCTGTGTTCGATTCCAGGCAGGTCGGGGCGAAACCTTGGGCAAGTTTCCTTACTACACACACACACACAGAGACACACACACACACACGCTCGCATGATAATAATCCATCCAAAAGAAAACCATAATAAATTGGTCATTTCAATCTATGACTGTGTGGGGGGGAGGTGGGGTGTGGGGGGGGGGGGGGGGGGACGCTACTGTGCGCAATTGGCTGCCGCGTTTCGCCCAGAAAATATATATATACAGTCAATTCACTTCACAGTATATTCTGTGAAGTACTTGAGGTGTCTAGAAGATGTGAAAAGCCGCGATATCAAACGCAAGGATTATTATTATTATTGTTTTAATGTCCTTTCTATTCCTTCCACATCTTCTCTGCCTCCGATGGGATTTGCCCAAAGGTTCCATGTGGTCCTGATGTGCCCCCTACTGGTTGCCCTTGTCAAGGTAGAGCAGCAGAGTCGGGGTGTGTGTGTGAGGGTGTGTGGGTATGTGTATGGAGCTGAAGAGGAGTGTGTGTGTGTGTGTGTGCGAGGGGAAGGGGAGTCTGTGTGCGGGTGGGAGTGCTAAGGTGTGTGAAGAGGGTGGTGTGTGGGGGGGTGTGAGGGGAGTGTTTGTGTGTGGGTTGGATGGGGAGGATTGTGAGGACGTGTGTTGGGGTGGGCGGGCGGGGGGTGGGGAGGGGCTGGGGTGGAGTTAGGGGGAGCAAAGTTTAGGCAATTCAGAAAACCGATGGGATAGAAGATCTCTTGCCCATTAAAAAAAAGCAAAAAATAGTTTATGTCTGTAGCTTCAAACCCAACTGTAAATCATTATTATCCAACATGATCTGTGATTAGGCCAGTGCCAGAGTTAGACTGTAATTACAGGCCAGATGTTTGAGGAACAGTTAAACATTAAATAAAGAGGCCACTCGATCTTTATTTAGGGAGAGCAGGTCTGTTAGATTACAGGGAGAGAGCTGGGCAGTGTGATTGAGTTGCTCACAGACTAGATGGGCCAAATGGCCTCATTTTGTGCCGTAAAATTCTATGATTCTATGATTCATTGAAGCCCCTCGAGCTTCCTCAACAGCTCAACAGGCACCTGGTGATGGCGGGAGAGAGGGCAAGTCAGCCTCTCACAACACTGTGTACCCTGATCAGCCACAGTGAGCTACGAGCTCAGTCGCACAACTATACACACACACAGCTACACACACCGACACAACTACACACGCAAACACAACTACACACACACACAGCTACGCACACACACACACACGCACCTTCACACACGGCTATATACATATAGCTACACACACATGGCTACTACACACACAGCTACACACACACACGCCTATACACACACAGCTACACACACATACAGAGATACACACACAGATATACACACACACATAGATATACACACACACAGATACACACACAGTCACACTCAGAGTTATGCACAGAGTTACACACATAGTTACACAGTTACAAACGCACAGCTACACACGCACACACCCAGATACACAGTTATCACACACACACATACAGTGACACAACGACACACTCCAGCTCTACCAGCAAATTCCATTCATTCGTTTATTCCTGACACCAAATAAAACTTCATAATCATTTAAAGGTTTGAGGTACATATGCTTTCCCCCTGGCAGCCGGCAGCTGTTCTGGCTGATGTACGTCGCACGCACACAGTGATACTGTAAACACAGCCATCCTCAGCGGGCTCGGAGACGCCTCAAAGCGCCTCAGACACAAGACACTTGTTGAAAAGGAATTGACATGCGTCTGCGGGTGAACCGAGTACCGAGGTGTTAGCTGCAGGGATGTGGGAAACGGGCAGGTAACCTCAGGCCTGAGAAGGCTCTCTATCATTCCGGGTTGTCGATGTTGTGTTGTTGCTGATGAAAGGATAGCTGTTCAAAGAGCGGCTGCTGTCACGACAGACTTTCTTTTGTCACTGTAAACTCTACGGTATTGAAATTGAGCAAGATTAGAAACACTCATTCTGGCCTCAACTCAACCAAGAGAGGCGGACACTCCCTCCTCCTATTCTGATAGACTGTTGGGCAAGACGCTAGTGAACTCGTGAATAGCTTTAGATACACAGTCACGCAACCCCACAAACTTAGCAGAGCTGCGCTGTACTGATTGACAGATTCTGATTGACTGTACTGATTACACTTCACCCAATTCGCTGTATAAAGCGAATTGGGTGAAGTGTAAACTGTGGAGGTTCCATTGGCTTATCAACCAAGGCATGGACTGACTTGTTCCCAGGCTCTGCATTCTCTGTAACTCACGCTGGCCAGTAGGCTATCCACACCCAGTCCCCACTCACTCACTCCCTCACTCGCTCATTCACTCGCTCACTTCGCTCGCTCACTCGCTCACTCACTCTGGTCTGGATAATCTGACTTGAACCCAATCCTCTCTCTCACTCTCTCTCTCTCTCACTTGGTTAAGCGCAATCTGAATTTAAAAAAAACCTGTGATTTGAACTGCTTGCTCACTGCTTATCATTTAGCTCATTTGTTTGTTTTAGCTTATAATGACGCTCACTCTCCTGGTTCATCTCTCTCTCCCTCTCTCTCCCTCGTTGTGGTGACGTCTGAAGTTGTTCCGTGGATTAGATTTGGTTAATGTATCACATAGTAAACTATGTGATACATTAACCAAATTGGTCCCCCCAACCCTGGCCCCCTCCCCTGCCCCCCCCCCCCCCCCCCCCCACCCACCCACCACCACCACCTTCCCCAGTCCCACACCTGCCTTGCGCACACTTCCTACATATCCCTCCATATACAACAACAACGGACGGCATCTCAGAGCGCTTCCCAATAACGGATTTCAGGCCGAGCCAGGGGGTGGGAGGGAGGGGGAAAAGGGTGACCAAAAGAAAAGCCTTCAGGCACGACCTGAAAATAGGAAAGGTTGGGGAGGAGGGGGGAGGGGGGTGAGGCTAAGGGAGTGAGGAAGGAAGTTCCAGAGCCTTGGGGTGTAGTGGTTGAAGGCATGGCCACCAACGAGGAGGAGGCCAGACCCGGTGGAGTGAAGGCAACTAGTGCTGTTGTGAGGAGAGAGAAGGTCAGAGAGGTAGGGAGTGGTGGGGGTGGGGTGGGGGAGGGGGGGGTGTACAGAGCATTTGGAGGGATTTGAAAACAAGAGTGAGGATCTTGACATCCTTCCACTCCGAGACAGGGGCCCAGTGAAGTCTGGCAAGGACTGGGGTAATTGGGGAGCAAAGTTTGGTTCGGGTGAGAATGTGGGCGGCAGAATTTTGAATTTCCTGGATTTTCTGAATGGTGGCGGAGAGGAGACCGGCGAGGAGGGCATTGGAACAGTCCAGCTGAGGGGTGACAAAGGCGTGGACCATGGTGGGTTTCGGCGACTTTGGGGGTGAGATATTGGCGGAGACGGGTGATGGACGAAAGCAGTGCTGGTGAGGGACCAGATGTGGGGGAGGAAGGATAATTGGGGGGAGTCGATCCTGACACCGAGGTTGTGTTTGGGTTCAGAGAGTTTTGGGGGGGGCAGGTCGGGTAGGAAGAGGACGAAGTAGAGAAGGTGAGAGCCGTGGGATTATCCTCACTCCCCTTTTTGCTCCAATTTCTTTAAAAAATTCTTGTTAGAGATTACTATGTCACATCCCAACATAATATACACACAAATGTACAGTCAATTCACCTCACAGTCTACCCGAAGCACTTTGAGACATCTAGAAGACGTGAGAAGAGCTACATCAAATGCAAAGATTATCATTACTATCATTATAACCGCACATCCCAATTCGCACATCCCTGAGCTCGGTGAGCAAGTGGTTAATGTAACTTTTGCTGGGAGCAATTAGTGTGGGTGTGGTCCATGGATGCTGACAAGCAAGTTTCAACCCTTTCAGTTTGACAATCCGGATTCCCTTTAAATGACAGCGGAATCGAAAGAAACCGGGAGTAGGAGGTGGCGCGCTGAGGTCCCAACACGCAGACCGACGTGCCAGCTCAGCTCGTTACTGTCTCCTCGCGCACACAGGTGAGCACACGGCAGCCTTGGTGTGGACAGCGACAACAACTGTGCTCGTATAGTGCCTGAACGCAGCCTCCCGCGGTAAGTACCTCATTTGATGTCACCGCGGATTTCATGTCAACCCAGATTCCATGTGTTGTTGTTGTTGTTTTTTAACACGATCGGGAATTATTCCCCCATTAATTTAGTCACTAACATAAGTCAAATGTGTTCAAGGCATTGTGTAGCAAAACACGTAGCTGCTCGTATTTTCCCAAAAAAACCAGACCCTTTACACCTGGCAGTCAGTCTTGAGAAGCTTTTCAGATGATTCAGCCACTCGCAATAAGGTGACGGATAAAAAATTTTGCTTTGTAAAACGCTCAAGCCATTTCTCTCCAGGGCAAATCTATTATCCTCTCTGTTGGAGCCTGTCTACCAGGGGATGATATATATCCACCTCTGTTTCTGGATTAGCCTTTCAAACCTTTCTCTCGCTATCTCATCGTGGTCCTTCAGGACGGTGTCCAGGCAAACTTTGATGTCCAACCTTGACACTCGAGGTCGATGCTTCCTCGTAAATCTTCAGTCAATACTCTCACTGTCTTCTCTATTGGGATGTGCAGATCTCCTCCTTCTGTACCTCGGCTGGTGGACTCCTACCGTCCTGGCGTTTGATATCGCGGCTTTTCACGTCTCCTAGACCGTGTCTCAAAGCGCTTCACAGAATACGCGGCAAAGGGAATTGACTGTGTGTATTTGTGGGCGAAATGCGGCAGCCAATTGCGCACAGCAGCGTCTGTCTGTCTGTCCGTCCCCCCTCCCCCCCACCCACACACACACACACAAACAGCCGTGGATTGGAAATGACCGATGTTATTATTGTGTTTCTTTTTGGGGGGGAGGGATTATTATTACCGGTAGGCAAATTGACTGTGTGGAGTAAGGAAACTCGCCCAAGATTTTGCCCTGACCTGCCTGGATATACGGTCGATTCACTTTGCAAGGATTTTTATTATCTGCCCACAGAAGAGCTGCGATCTTATCAGAGAGGCCTGGAAACAGATAAAACTAAGCACTAAGGTGATCAAGCTCAGCCTTCTCTTACCCTCATTCCCAGAGATGGGCTCAGTGTGTCCACTGTCCATCCTTGGGCAGATCCTGGAGTATACACGCCGGATAAAATCCAGGAACTATTTAGCCTCCTCTGTCGCTCAGTGGTTTAGAGCACTCGTCTTACAAGCTTTACTGGATTCAATTCCAGGTAGAGTCAAACCTTGGGCAAGTCTCCTTACTCCGCACACCTCCTGATATGAAAGGCATTATATAAGCGTCATTTTGTTGTTGTATTTTGCTGCTGTAATAATAATCCCACCCAAAACAATTGGTCATTTCAACCCACGGCTGTTTGTGTGTGGGACACGGCTGTGTGTGTGCACAATCGGCTGCTGCGTTTCGCCCGCACATATATACAGTCAATTCATTTTACAGTCCATCCTTTGAAACGTCTAGAAGACGTGAAAATCGCCGTGTCAAATGCAAGGATTATCATTACTATTACTATTATTTATTCCCAAGATTTGCAGTTTCAAGACAGGCACTAGGCCAAACTTCCCGAGCTTCCCGAGGCACTAGGGCCAAACGCTTTGTGGTACTTTACGGACGCAACAGAAGCTTCCCACACACTCCTAACGAGAGAGGAAGTCAAACCATTCCTTACTGATCAATGGACCCCTGGCCTCAAGCTTGACTTGGCCTTTGTTGTCCATTGTTACCCTGGGAAGCTGGGAGAAGGGTGTGTTGGGGTGGGGGGGGGTGGGGGGGGTGGTGGGGGGTGGGGGGGTGTTGATGGCTACTTTTTGACACTGATTTAGAAACCTTTGGATTCAACTAGCAGGTAGAGACCGTGAACGTTCCCAGGATTGAAAAGCAGATTACAGTAGACACTGGCTTTACGTGTCTGCGCCATGATATTGATGGGATGAGATGAGACAGGAGATTAGTAGGCATTTCTGCCGCACACAAAGCAGTGAATGTGCAACACACACTCCCAGCAAAGAGCCGGCCTTATCTCAGTTAACTCCTTCAGGGCAAGAACCGAGCGAGTATCTGATCAGGAACGAAACGGAGGATTTAATTCTCACATTCGACAAAGACTTCTAGCGCGTCAAGGAATATATAGTATAATACTGTCCTGTAAAGTGAATTGACTGTATATATATATTTGTGGGGGTAGCGTCTCCCCCACCCACACACACACACAGTCGTGGGTTGGTTGGTATTATTATTATACTGGAAAGCGATCTGCCAATCGACCAACAATGGGTCCTACTTCCTGCTGGGGAACCAGAGGCAAGTAGAGCAAGAGAAACTTGCCCAACACTTCACCCTGAACCATTTCCTCTTGTGTGCCAGGCAAGCAAACTAACCAACATGTTAAAAATACTACAATAATAATCATCCTTGCATTATGATATGGAGCGTTTCACGTCTTCAGGACGTCTCAAAGCGGCTTCACAGACTACACTGTAAAATGAATTGACTATATATAAATATATTTGTGGGCGAAACACGACAGCCAATTGCGCTCAGCAGCGTCCCCCCCCCCCACAAACAGTCATGGACTAAAACGACCGATTTCATTTATAGCCAATTTTTTTTAAAGAGATTATTATTAAGCGTGTGTGTGTGCGGGTGGAGTAAGGAAACTTGCCCATGGTTTTGCCCTGCTTGGAATCGAACCCAGTTCTGTCGCTTGTAAGGCGAGTGAGTGCTCTAACCCACTGAGCTGTAGGAGCTCCACACGTGTGTAGAGCAAGAGCTGGGAGTGGGAACGAGCGGGAGCAGGAGGAACAAAGCTCCCACATTCTGAAGCAGGTCTGAGCATCTCCCTGACGTTACGCTCTGTTTTAATGTGTAACTCTCTGACACTCCCCAACCGGCAGCTGTTGGCATCTGCTGCCACTATCAGATCGAGTGAATCCTTCCTGCCTCAGAGAGATAATAGCGGCTGGTGTGTCTCGCAACCTTATCGGGTCTCTGGTCACTTGCAACTTCTCTTCAACGTCGACAACTTCGCAATTTGCCCACAGGTCCGAGGCTGGGGGCCGTTCCACGGTTGTTGGGATTTCCCAATCCCGAGTTCTGGACAACAGCTGGGGGAGTGTCTCAGGGTTAAACCGAGATCTCCATGGTTGTCCAGAACTACTAGAATGGGTCAACGGGTCATGGTTCCAGTTGCTTTTTTTTACAGACAGAGTTAGACCAGTTAGACCTGTAATTTCAGTTAGATCAGTTAGACCTGCAGGTCCACAGCAGAGAGAAACAACACCATCCTGAGACCAACCGAAGTTTGATTCAGCTGAATCCTGTTTTAACCGGCAGTTTACCTCTGTATTTTAACCAGTCTGTATCTCACACTGTGTGAGTTTATATATAGATATATATATTAAAAACAGTACCTTTTATTAAGGATTGTTCGGTCATCATTTGAACTCTTGGGATCGGAAATCCCAACACAGTGGTGGAGTCTGACTGTATATATTTGTGGGCGAAACGCGGCAGCCAATTGCGCACAGTGAGCCCCACAAACAGTCGTGGGTTGAAAATAACCAATTTTTAATTACTGTATTGTGTTTTTTTGCAGGATTATTAGGCGTGTGGAGTAAGGAAACTTGCCCAAGGTTTCGCCCTGATCTGCCTGGATTCGAACACAAGGTCTCACGCTTGAAAGGCGAGTGCTCTAACCACTGAGCCACAGGAGTATGATCTGAAAATGAGGAAGAAAGGGGGTCAGGCTGAGGAATTGAAGGGAGAGAGTTCCAAGGTGTTTGGGGAGTAGTGTGGCTGAAAGAAAGTCCGCTGATGGTGGAGGGCACCAGGGATAAATACGGGGATGGAGTCGGCTGAACAGAGACAGTGGATGGTGGAGTGGGGGGAGTTAACCAGATCAGTGAGGTAGGGAGGTTCCAAGGTATGAAGGGTACAGGATCTTTAACAATTGCCAGTGGAGCCTGGCAAGGATTAGTGCAATGGGGCTAATGGGAGATTAGTGTGGGTGACTATGGTGGTGGCTCAGTTTTTTAATGAGTTGGATGTTTGTGGATAGTGGAGTTGGGAAGACAGGCGAAGGAGGCCATTGGAATGAGATAACAAATGCGTTACGAGCTGGCAGCTACAAGGAAATCTACTCACTGGCTTCTGCGTGTACGTACGTGGGTGTGTATAGTCTCCATAATGCAGCGAGACAGTTATTTATTGGACAATCCTGTTTATGAAATATCCACGAGTTGTTTTACGTTTGCTCCGCAGGCTGCGCAACCGGAAGGGGCTGAGCGTTGGGAGGAAACGGGATGTGCGAGCCGGCCACGAGGCACGTTTGCTCGGTGTGTCTCACGGGGATGTACGGTTGCCGTTGGCAATGGCTCCAACCGCGGATTTCGGCCAAAAAGGTACAGCGCTGTGTGATTCAGAGAAAGTTATTGTTCCAGTGGCCGGGTAATAATAACGTGGGCGTGAAGGGGAGAGAGGATGTAGAGGACACCAGATCCACCAAATACTCGTCAGCCCCTAAAGCATTATTGCAACTTGCTAACAGTCACCTGTTGGCATCTGTGTTTGTGATCCATTCCATGATAGTTGGTTGTCTAAACCAAATTGCTTTTAAACCCCCCCAGAGCAGCTATAGTACAATTCTCTTTCAAGGTTTCCAGCTTTCTGCTGGATGTTCTGCCATCGTCTCTTTGTCATTTATACACGAGGTCACAAATTGTGTCTCGCATTTCATTTGTGAAACGTGTTGGGATTCTAGTCGTGTTGTCATGACACAATCCTTGGGCTGTGGCGTGGGTTAATCAGCACCAACATAGCCCGAGGTCCCCCACCGTCTCCTGTGGGGAACATCTGGACGCGATAGGAGGAAAATGACTGACTGTGAAACCACATTCTGACTGCCACTTCCTTCATTGTCTATAAACCAGTAAACAGCAGAAACGCCTCGGGCACAATGTAATCCACATCCCTTTTCGCCTGAGCTGAAGTGTGTTTTCTGTTCACATCAGTCACTCCTGGAGCTGAAGCAAAGCTGGGAACCTTCACGTCCTGTCCAGATTGTCTTGCGTTGTCACCAGGACCTGAGATCTGACCCAGACCTGGACATGGGGAGGGTGGAGGTCCTGGCCACAGCCGCTGTGATACACTTCCCACCTGAGGAGAGATCTGCTCTCCCTCCCTCACACACACACACACAGTGATCTGCCCTCACACACCCACTGAGATGTACCCTCACACACACACACAGTGATCTGCCCTCACACACACACTGAGATGTACCCTCACACACACACACAGTGATCTGCCCTCACACACACACTGAGATGTACCCTCACATACACAGATCTGTTCAGATCAGTTATGGCTTCAGATCCTTTGTCAGGACTTCGTCAGTTCTGACGAAGGGTTGTAGACGCGAAACGTTGACTCCTTTTCCTCTCTCCATGGACGCTGCCTGACCTGCCGAGTTTCCCCAGCAACTTTTGTTTGTGTTTCAGATTCCCAGTGTCTGTAGTATTTTGTGTTTTGAGATCTGTTCTCATACTGGGTTCAAGTCACATTGTCCTGTGACAACTTGGGGCTGAGAAAAATTTGGGGTACAGCCCAATGTAGCTCTCAGCATAGCCCTCAGTATTACCCTCAGCCCTCAGTATAGCCCAATATAGCCTACTGTAGCTCTCAGTACACTATAGCCCTCAGTGTAGCCCAGTGTAGCTGACTATAGCCCAGTATAGCCCTTAAGGGCCCATGGCAGACTGTCAGATAAACACTGGCCCTGTGTGTCCTGTCCCAATGTGCAGCTCCGCTCATTCATGTGATGATTTCTGCCCGAGTATCGACAGAAACGCACGAATCCTGCACAAAGACGCGCTCTGTCATTTAAATAAAAGGCTAAAAAAATACCTCCCTGAGCACTCGAGGGGAAACTATGTGTGAGGCAGGTCCCTCCTTCCCATCTCAGCCAGTTTGTGAGTTGCCACCGGATATGTGGTTTCTAACACTGTTGTTATCTTACTTAGATAGTCGAAAGGGAATTGGACACAGAGACAGTGCAACTCACCTTAGCTGCCATCTCAAGGGTGGTGTGATTGAGACTTGGTGGGTGGCGGGGGCTGAGGTGATGGGGCCAGGAGTGGAGTAGGGAGAGCCAGGGTAACCCTGCTGAAAGATGCCATCTCTGGCAAGGTCCCAATGGCATCACTCTGTGGTACTCTGAGCATCGGGCTTGACAACACTTACCATGAGATTCACTTAAGAATAATAATAATAATAATCTTTCCATTTGATGTAGCGCTGTAAAGTGAATTGACTGTATATATATATATTTGTGGGCGAAACGCGACAGCTGATTACGCACAGCAGTGTTTCCCCCCCACCCTCCTACCACACACAGTCGTGGATTGAAAATGACCAATTTTTATTATCGTATTTTTTTTTGACCGATTAGTACTTCTTACACGTTTGCGTGTTGTTTGGTTTGAACGTACAGTGCCGTGTATGGCTGGTGAAGATCTGTGGTGTCCGCCTTCCTGCTGCCTTTATCTGCAGGGAGCAGTGAGATGGGTGGGTTAGTCCTGGCTCTGACACCCATTACCTACACCCCTCCCTCCTCCCCCCACCCCCCCGCTACTTTTATGGGGGAGATTCCGATCCTTCCTTTGGTCATTGCAGGCGGAGTATGCGTGGTTTGGCTCCTCTCCTGTGCCTTTGGGCTTGTCGTCATCTGGTTTTACTGCTGGTGGGCGCTGTACAATGACTACAACAATTTAAACTGGTGAGTTGTTCCTGGGAAACCTCCTCCCACGCTTCCTGTGGGAGAATGCTCGATGCGTTGAGGCGGGGGCTCCCAAACCTCCGGGTAAAATCCTGGGTTGTGCCTGGACTGCCGGCACAAAACGGTTGTAGGCTTTGCCTACGCTCGCCAACAGTTCTCTGTAAAAAGCCCTCGAGGTAGACTCGAGGCGGGTATCATTATCATTAGATGATTGTGATCTTATCGTGAAAGGAAGTTTCGGTTCCGCGTCTGTCACTCACATCCCCGAGACTCAATACAGCCAGAGTGCCCGAGTTTGGTACAACAACAACAACCACAACCACAACAAAATTACACTTGTAATTGTATAGCGCCTTTCACGTCAGGGGGACGTCCCAAGGCGCTGGACAGCTGTGGTGGCTTGACTCACCCAGGACCTCCTCTCCGCTGCTCTGCCACAGGTATCTATTCATGAAGCTGAACCGATGGATCGACTGGTCGGTGGTTCTGTTGACGATTACGGCCACACTCTTCACTTACTGCTCTCTGATGATGGTACGTTTACTGACTGCCGCTGGGCATTTCATATCAAAACCTACACAGACACACACGCACATTGATCTCCATCCCTCCTCCTCTCCTCTCCTCCTCTGAAGAAAATCAATGAAAAGGGAAAAAAAAATGAAGTCAAGTCTTTGAAGTGGAGTCCTCTGCACAGACAATGTCAGCGTGTGTGAGCGCCCTCCATTGGGACCTAAATGAACTACAGTACATACGAGTGAAACATGAAAGCTCACCAACATGGTGGGTCACTGGGGTGGGGGGGGGGACAGTGTAACTCTGGTACGGTGGGGCTGGGGTTGGGGGGGGTGAGGGGGCTTTGCTGGTTTTGTCCTCTTGGACACTGCTCCTTCCGTGACCAAGTCTCCGCTCTCCCTCCTTACCGCAAATATCTTTCTTTCCCTCCCATCGGTTCAGTGATCCCGATAACAACAACAACAGCTTGGATTTATGTAGCCCCCTCACTCACTCACTCCACGCCAGACAGCGTCTCAGAGCGCTTCACAATAACGGATCCGAGGCCCGAGCCGGGGGGGTAGTGGGGGGGGGAGGGGAAAAGGTGACCAAAGGCATGGTCGAAAAGAAAGGGCTTCAGCTGAGTCCTGAAACTAGGAAAAGTGTGGGGGGGGGGTGGGGGGGGGGGGGAGTGAGGGAGGGAGTTCCAGAGCTTCACAATAGTCTTTGTGAAGTGCGTTGAGGAGGTTGCGTGGCGCGCTGTACCAATGTCGGTTGTTTCTCACTGACCCTCGGGATGTGCGGCTTAATTTTCAGATGATCGCTGTGGCTCACATGTCTGTCGGACTGCAGTTATATTTACACTGGATACACAAGGTGATTCTTGCCCTCTCTGTGTGCTTTCCTCAGTTACTAGGGCTCAGGTAACAAGAGTGGGAGGGGGGGGCAGAGGGGGTGTTTTGATTTCGTATTATTATTTAATGACCACTGGCCACATCCTAGTGTCATGGTTTACTAATACATGTGTTTCTGTCGGATGGGGGATTAATAATAAGAATAAGAATAAGAATAATAATCTTTGCATTTGATGTAGTGGCTTTTCACCTCTTCTGGACATGTGTCTCAAAGCGCTTCACAGAACATACTGTAAAGTGAACACACCGAATCACATCTCCAATGTTTAAGAGTATCCAAATCCAGAGTCCACTTGTCTACACAGTCCCCGTATCTCTCTCCCAAGATGCAATGTTACCTCGCTGTCCTGATTCTAGGGAATATTAAGCGCAGATTGACAGAAGCCGGGAGGAATCCCTAAGTCCAGCCGATCGGACTGAGCTGAGCTGTCATCACATCTCCAAACCCAGCTGGCTCAGGAGCTGGACTACTGCGGGCAGCACAGAGGGTTGACTCGATTCCAATATCCGTTGGCAAGCAAGCCACCTTAGGTCAGCTCGGCCACACGGAGACCTCGCTTACCCTCCACACCCCCACCCAATACCCTGTGCTGATCCCACATGCTCTGTGTGTGTGTGTGTGTGTGTGTGTATATGTGTGTGTGTGTGTGTGTATGTGTGTGTGTGTGTGTGTGTGTGTGTCTAGGTTAACTTTATAATAAATATAAATATTTACTCACAGGTTATAGTGTTGCTGCTGATATTCCTGACCCTGGTGGTGATTGTCAGTGTTGGGGTGAAGTGGACACACGGCTGGAGCACGATCCTCATTTCATTCCAGGTGAGTTTTCCTGCCTGTCGAGACGTCGATGAGTGCGTGGTTGAATTAGTTTGCCTGAGCGTGTACCCTGGGGACGTGACTGGGGCCTCTCCCTCTCAGCGACTTGTTTGTGTCGCAGTGATCCCCCCACCCCAAACCTCCGTCCGCCCGCACCCCCCCCCCCAATCCCCCCCCCCACCCCCAATCCCCCCCCTCCGCAATGCTAATCTTTCCTGTGGATTTTCAGAAGCACAAAATATATGCCACCTCGAGGCAGGGAGAGAGGGAAGGAGACGTGTCTCACAGCGAGGATTGTAAATAGAATTATTGCTGAAAGCAAAGTGTCTCAGGAGGAGGGAGGCACCGGGGGGGGGGGGGGTTGTGAGCTGCAATAACAAGCTCTGTCCGGGGGCTGAGTGAACATGAAGATCAGTTTGGTGGGAACTGTCTCATTTCCACGTTAATAATAATAATAATAATCCTGGCGTTTGATATCGCGGCTTTTCACATCTTATCGGTGTCTCAAAGCCGCTTCACGAATAGACTGTAAAGTGAATTATTGACTGTATGTATATTTGCGGGAGAGCGAAACGCGGCAGCCGATTGCGCACAGCAGCGTTCCCCCCCCCCCCCCCCCCAATCGTGGATTGGGATGACCAATTTTATTATTGTGTTGGTTGGTTGTTTTTTGGGGGGGCAAAATCTGGCTGACTGGTATGAGAAGATACAGGGTAATTGGTGTCATTTAGAAGCATTTTGAGAACATGTCTGCTCTTGTCCAAGCTGTTGTGAACCTCTCCTGCCTGCTCAGGTTACAGCTCCGTTCATGCACCTCGGAGCGGTCATCGCAGTGACGGCTGTGTGTTGGGTCATCATTGGTCTCCTTTTCCAAGCCACGAGAGGCAAGTAATGGGGTGTGGGAGGTGGGGGGGGGGGGGGGGGGGGGGGGAGCAGTATAGAATATGCTGTGAAGTGAATTGACTGTATATATTTGTGGGTGAATAAATGCATCATCTAACATTTGGACAGTAAACAGGGTCTGCGATAAATTAGACGCGGTGGTTCTGGGTACAACGCATGTAATTGCCACTAAGGTTTTTTATTTGATTTATATTTTTTCTCTCTCTCTAGTTTCACGGATATTTATCTGTGTTCTGTACCTGGCAGTGGTGATCAGCCTTTACCTCATTCCTCTGGCAGTCTGGTCTCCCTGCATCATTGAGATGGAGGCTTTGGGACCCAAACCAGCAATAATGGGGCATCGAGGAGCACCCATGGTAAATACCACCTCTGTCTCCAACCCCCTGCTGTCCCTGACCTGGGAGTGTTGACGCGTAGTGTAGAGGGAGATTAACTATGACTCTAACCCTGACCTGGGAGTGTAGGCACACAGTGTAGAGGGAGATTAACTATGACTCTAACCCTGACCTGGGAGTGTAGGCACACAGTGTAGAGGGAGCTTTACTGTGACTCTAACCCTGACCTGGGAGTGTGGACGGACGCACAATGTAGAGAGAGCTTTACTGTGTCTCTAACCCTGACCTGGGAGTGTGGACGCACAGTGTGGAAGGAGATTTACTCTGTCCTGTAGCTGACGGTGACTGCACTGACAGCCGAATGATGACAGGGCCACTCTCTATCTGCTCGCAGTTGGCTCCAGAGAACACGCTGATGTCTTTTCAGGAGACAGTGAAATGTGAAGCCAAAGTGTTTGAGTCCGATGTACAGATCAGGTGAGCGCCGTTGCCTACTGTACCCTGGGCCTGGCAGGAACGTTAGCCATTCGCCTGCTCTGGTTCCCGTCCCATCCGCCCTCAGTGACAAAGGCAGGTGTGGATGTCACTGAGGACTTCATGACTATTGTCCTTCCTAGTTCAGGTCTCGGCTAAAGACCTTTCTCTTCGACCGCGCCTTCGGTCACCTTTCTCCCCCGCCCCCCCCCCCGCCCTTGGTTCGGGTCCCGGGATCCGTTAATGTGAAGCGCTCTGAGACGCAGTCCGGCCGGGAATAAGGGAGTGAGTGAGGGAGTGAGTGAGGGAGGGAGTGAGGGAGGGAGTGAGGGCGCTAGATAAATCAAAGTTGTTGTTGTTGTTATTGAATTGTATTTCGAACAAATTGGGAATTTCTCTTGTTGTCCTCGCCAACAATCCATCCCCACCCAAAAAATAAGACATCGGGCAACGTACGTTTGTGGGTTGTTGCTGTCATAGAATCATAGAATTTTACGGCAGAAAAGGAGGACATTCGGCCCATCTAGTCTGTGCCGGCTCTCTCCCGAAACCCAACAGACCTGTGACCAAATAGCTCGCCATTGTTCGTTCTCAAATTGATTCCCGTTACAGTAATCGTGTGAACTGGTTTGTGACAGCCTTGTGACACGAAGGCGATGGACCCGAACAAAGGAATGCTATTATATTCGTGTATAAAATAGAAATATGTATTCACAAACCATACACGGTCATTGTAATTCACAATTTCCAGACTCAATAAAGAAAGGAAACATTCAAATCCTTCGGGGGGTTTTTAAAAAATAAAATGTGTCAGAGTGAAGAGCTTTGCAATGATAATAATACAGTAATCCTGGCATTTGATATCATGGCTTTTCATGTCTTCTCGTCGTCTCAAAACGCTTCACAGAATACACTGTAAAGTGAATTGACTGTACATATATATATTTGTGGGCGAAACGCGGCAGCCGATTGCGCACAGCAGTGTCGTTGTCTCCCCCCCACCCCCATCCCCCCCCCCGTTCCCCCCCCCCCCCCACCCCCCACACACACACACACACAGTCGTGGGTTTAAATTACCGATTTCTTTTTTTTTGAGGGATTATAATCAGGTCTGTGTATGTGTATGTATGTGTGCATGTGTATGCGTGTGCGTGTGTGCGCGTGCGTGTGTGGAGTACGGAAACTTGCCCAAGGTTTCGTCCTGACCCTGCCTGGGGATCGAACCCGCAGACCTCTCTCGCTTGGCGCGAGGCGAGCGCTCTGACTAACCACCGAGAGCCACGGCTGTGCGGTCAGTCGTTGCTGTTGACCTACTTTGCTGCGCTGTGTAACGTTTCTGTTTCCCCCCCCCCCCCCCCCCCAGCCGTGACGGAGTCCCGTTCCTGATGCACGACATCACCCTGCGCAGGACCACCAATGTGCAGGCCGTGTTTCCGGAGAGAGCCGGAGACAACGCCTCGACCTTCACGTGGGCCGAGCTGCGGCAGCTCAACGCTGGCGAGTGGTTTCTGGAGGTGAAGAGAGAGAAAAACGTTGTTAAAATAAACTCCTTCTTTTTTTAATCCCGTGACACCCAACGCACCCTGGGTGGGGGGGGGGGGGACACACACACACACACACACACACACACACACACAGACAGCAGCCAACAACAACAACAACATTCCACTTGTATAGAGGCTTTCGGGTCAGGAGGACGTCCCAAGGCGCTGGACAGTCGTTGTTTCAGACCCGAGGTGGGGTCGGGGAGGGGGGGAGGGTGGAGGGAAAAGTGGGGGGATTTGGGGGGGGTGATCGATGGGACCGTCGAAGAGGAGGGTCAAACGCTGAGACGCAAACGCATACAGCACACGCTAGAGCCAATAGGTAGTGTAGTCATCCACAACCCAAAACTTCAATCGATCAACTCTCAACTGTCCATTGTGCACGCCGGCAGTACTGTAATGTGTTTGCTGAACGAACCATCTCTCTCCCTCTGGTTGCTTTTAGAAAGACCCGTTCAACACTGCGAGGTCCCTGACCAGGGAGGCCCAGACTACAGCCAAAAGCCAGAACATCAGCTCCTTAGCTCAGTTACTGGAATTGGCCAAAACCACGAACAAGGCTGTAATGTTTGACCTGCGAGTTCCGGACAACGCCTCTCACCCCTTCCACAACTCCACCCTTAACATCACCCTGGACACCATCCTCAACTCTTCCATCCCTCACCATCTGGTAGGTGAACGCAGGGAAGGCAGAGCAGGTCATGGCTTGGATGTGGGGGGGCAAAGTCAGTTGAAGATCGATCAAGACACCTGGATTCCTGACTGGGAACAGAGTTAGTTAGAGGAAACAGCCAGGAACATAGAGATAAAGAGAGGAGAGTACCGACATGTGTAGGTAGTGTGTACATACATAGCTAACTTTGGATCCTCTTAATCATGGTGATGGGTTTCCATGTTTTACTCCTGGGAACCTTCACTATTTCATACATATTAATGACCTAAATACGTGCGAAATTTCACCTTCTGGGTTTTCTTGGGACAGACACCAGGTCTCCAATAAATAGGCACAAAAACCTGATAGGAATTTAGGAAAGCCAATTACTCCTTGTTTTCCCATTAATTCTGCGTGTCGGATCTGATCAGTCCACTTAATTTACATGAGTCACGTTCAGCGTACGTTTGGGTGCAGTGTGTGTTCTTGAGAACCTGCCAGTGACTGGATCCTGATGCCTGCGTTTGACTACAGGTCCTGTGGCTTTCTGACAGCAATGAGAGCTCAGTGCCCTACGACTTCCAGCAAGTCCTGAAAGACACCCCAGCTGCAGAGACACTGGACGGAAAGCACACCCTCATTAACCTTCAATACAGCAACATCAGCTACACACAGATACGGTGAGTCACAGCGCTCTAGCCTTTGGCTCTGAGAGCCAGCGATGCACACGCACTCTACCCTGGCAATGAGAGAAGCTGTAAATAATGTGTGATTGACTGGAATATTGTGTGTAAGGCAGGTTCACAGTATGGTCGACAGTGAACTACACAGCTGAACCATCCTCTGTGTTACCAGATGGTGTCTAGCTGTCAGTGTTCATGTGTCCCTAGGGAGTACACGGAGCGAAACATCACCGTAAACCTCTACGTCGTGAACGAGCCCTGGCTCTTCTCCGTGCTGTGGTGCGCCAAGGTCAGTTCCGTCACCACCGACTCCTGCCACCTCTTCCAGGAGATGTCGCGGCCGGTGTGGCTTATGGTGAGTGACCGACGCACTCAAAGCGCGTCCACCTAAAACAGGCACTGACTTCATGCGAACACCTCGTCTCAAAGGACAGCGGCTCAGAAGACAAGGCAGTGTTTCCCCCCGCCAACCAGTGGAGCCCCAGCCTGGAGCCCAAGCCCCAAACACTCGATGGGACAGTGGAAGATACTCTCTCGGAGATGCTTGGTTGGGGGGTGATGGGGGTGGGGATTGGATGTTGAGGGAGGGGCGGTTCTGAGGGCAGAGATGTTTCAGCGTTGTGTACAGGCAGCAACCATTCCTCTGTCCTATATTGGAGTCCTGTAGCTCAGAGGTTAGTTAGACCACTCGCCTCGCAAGCCAGAGAGACCTGGGTCCGATTCCCTGCAGGTCAGGTCAGGGCGAGACCTTGGAGAAGTTTCCTTACTCCACAGGCCTGATAAAAATCCCTCATGGAAAAAATAAAAAGAAATTGTTCATTCAATCCATGGGGGGGTTTGTGGGGGACGCTGCTGTGCGCAATTGGCTGCTGTGTTTCGCCCAAAGATCTACAGTCAATTCACTTTACAGTATATTCTTTGAGACGTCTGAAAAAGCGCGATATCAAATGTAAGGATTGTTATTATTATTTGCCCCCAGGATCCTGGCACCTATTTAAAAATATGGATCAGCGCTGATGTCACCTCGTTTCTCCTTATCCTGGGAATGTTCTTCCTCCAGAGGTAAGGAACGCTGGAACCAGGTTCTTGAGCCCATGTCCTTGAACATTTTCAAGGCTGAGACTGATAGATTGTTTTTTTAAATAGAGGGATTAGGGGATGTGGGGATAGGGCAGGTAATCAGAGTTGGGTCAGAAGATCAGCCATGATCTTATCGAATGGCAGGGCAGGCTCGAGGGGCTGAATGGTCTACTCCTGCTTCTTATGTTCCAATTCTCTATGTTCTGTACACGGCTGCACTTTTGTTACTCAATAATGACAACGTGTCTCTCTGTGTGGCTCAGGTGGAGATATGAAAGACGCCTTAAAGGTAGGAAAACCTTGTGAGAAAACACTTTTACATCATGTATTACAATAGATATGTAACCGCCCTTTATATACAGTAGATATATATATATAGTATATATACAGTATATATGTTTATAGATATATCTCCCATTGCATTGGATTTTTCTGGCTGTGACTCACTTCTAGGTGCAAATCATCCACAACTCTCTGTGGCTCATGTTCTCTTCCGCAACAGGCTTTGTGACCCCCCACATCTCACCAACCCTCACCCGGCTCCTACAGCTCCCTATCCCTCGGAGGATCGAGTTCAAAATCCTCATCCTCCCCTTCAATGCCCTCCACGGCATTTACCCCCACCCCCCCCACCACCTCCTACCCCCTCTCTGCTCAGCTCAAACCCTTAACTGCCTCTCTGCTCAGCTGTCTACAGCCTGCTCCGTTGGACACTTGGGTGTCGTTGTGTTGAGGGTGAGCGCTGTGTTGCCAGTGTTGGGGTGGGCATCGGGGTGGGGGTTGGGGGCGGCGATGGGATCCGTAACAGTGATTGCCTTTTATTCCATTTCTTTTGCAGCGACATTCATTATTAGACAATCGGGGGTGATAAACACCATTCTGTGAGCAGGCGGGCAGGCAGGCAGGCTGGACGGGATCACTGAGGAAGCAGTTTACAGACAATTTCAGACAAAAGTCCGCTCACATTACGAGGAGAATTCTTCGTGTTGACAACGTGACGTGCGAACGGCGAAATCCTGGAAATCTGAAGCCAGAACAGAAGTCGCTGGGCACTCTCAGAACAAGAAGGAAAAGTGAGTCAATGCTTCAGGTCCACGACCTCAAACGAAGGCTGGTGAACCCGGAAACGTTGAATTGAATGTATATTTGTGGGCGAAAAGTGGAAGCCCAATTGTGCACAGCTGTATTCCACACACCGTCTTGGATTGCAAATGACCAATTTATTACAGTACCGTAGTAGGGTTTTGTTCTTACTGTAAAGTAGAATAAATCTTTGGCAGTAAACGTGGCCGCCCAGTTTGCCATGCCCCACAAACGGCCGCAACCGATTTTATCTCAAGTGACTGCAAACGAGCCTGTTATCGAAATATTCCTGTAATTTTTTTTTAATGAGATTTCCAGTACAACAACAGCAATAAAGTTACACTTGTATAAGCGCCTTTCACCTCGGGAGGACCGTCCCAAGGCGCTGGATAACTGTGAATAAAAGAAGTAACTCTCAAGATGTCACCCCATCCCACCTGAGCCTGGTTGTGTTTATTGTTTCTGGACCATTGTGTAACAGGCTCGATGAAGAGATGGACTGACCAGCCAGCCGCTCCAATACCTTGCCCAGAAAAGCATTTACTGCAGTGGTGGCCAGCCTTCAGTGGGGGGTAGGGAGGGGAGGGCAGGGCTGGGGAGATCAGTGGGGGGTGGGGAGGGGAGGGCAGGGCTGGGGAGATCAGTGGGGGGTGGGGAGGGGAGGGCAGGGCTGGGGAGATCAGTGGGGGGTGAGGAGGGGAGGGCTGGGGAGATCAGTGGGGGTTTGGGGAGGGCAGGGCTGGGGAGATCAGGGGGGGGGGTTGGGGAGGGGAGGGCTGGGGAGAGCGGGGGGGGGGGGGGGGTTGGGGAGGGGAGGGCTGGGGAGAGCAGGGGGGGTTGGGGAGGGCTGGGGAGATCAGGGGGGGGGTTGGGGAGGGGAGGGCTGGGGAGATCAGGGGGGGTTGGGGAGGGGAGGGCTGGGGAGATCAGGGGTGTTGGGGAGGGGAGGGCTGGGGTGTTGGGGAGGGCTGGGGAGAGCAGGGGTGTTGGGGAGGGCTGGGGAGAGCAGGGGTGTTGGGGAGGGCTGGGGAGAGCAGGGGGGTAGGGGAGGGGAGGGCTGGGGAGAGCAGGGGGGTAGGGGAGGGGAGGGCTGGGGAGAGCAGGGGTGTTGGGGAGGGGAGGGCTGGGGAGAGCAGGGGTGTTGGGGAGGGGAGGGCTGGGGAGAGCAGGGGTGTTGGGGAGGGGAGGGCTGGGGAGAGCAGGGGTGTTGGGGAGGGGAGGGCTGGGGAGAGCAGAGGTGTTGGGGAGGGGAGGGCTGGGGAGAGCAGGGGTGTTGGGGAGGGGAGGGCTGGGGAGAGCAGGGGTGTTGGGGAGGGGAGAGCAGGGGGGTAGGGGAGGGCTGGGGAGAGCAGGGGGGGGGTAGGGGAGGGGAGGGCTGGGGAGAGCAGGGGGGGGTAGGGGAGGGGAGGGCTGGGGAGAGCAGGGGGGTAGGGGAGGGGAGGGCTGGGGAGAGCAGGGGGGGGTAGGGGAGGGGAGGGCTGGGGAGAGCAGGGGGGTAGGGGAGGGGAGGGCTGGGGAGAGCAGGGGGTAGGGGAGGGGAGGGCTGGGGAGAGCAGGGGGGTAGGGGAGGGGAGGGCTGGGGAGAGCAGGGGTGTTGGGGAGGGGAGGGCTGGGGAGAGCAGGGGTGTTGGGGAGGGCTGGGGAGAGCAGGGGTGTTGGGGAGGGCTGGGGAGAGCAGGGGGGTAGGGGAGGGGAGGGCTGGGGAGAGCAGGGGGGTAGGGGAGGGGAGGGCTGGGGAGAGCAGGGGTGTTGGGGAGGGGAGGGCTGGGGAGAGCAGGGGTGTTGGGGAGGGCTGGGGAGAGCAGGGGGGTAGGGGAGGGGAGGGCTGGGGAGAGCCGGGGGGTAGGGTAGGGGAGGGGAGGGCTGGGGAGAGCAGGGGGGTAGGGGAGGGGAGGGCTGGGGAGAGCAGGGGGGTAGGGGAGGGCTGGGGAGAGCAGAGGTGTTGGGGAGGGGAGGGCTGGGGAGAGCAGGGGTGTTGGGGAGGGGAGGGCTGGGGAGAGCAGGGGTGTTGGGGAGGGGAGGGCTGGGGAGAGCAGGGGTGTTGGGGAGGGCTGGGGAGAGCAGGGGTGTTGGGGAGGGGAGGGCTGGGGAGAGCAGGGATTGGGTGGGGAGGGCAGGGGTGAGGAAGGGAGGACTGGGGTGGGTGGGGAGGGCAGGGGTGAGGAAGGGAGGGCTGGGGTGGGTGGGTGCGGGGTAGAGGTGGAGAAGATCCGACGCCGTTTCCATGCCAACCGCAGCGGGGACGTGGTGACGCGTGACGCACGGGGACGCGGACGCGATGACGCTACGACGCCGCGACACGGCGCGGACGCTGATTGGCTGTAATCCGCGCGGTCGGCGTTTAAACTTGGAGCGCGGGCAGCGGTTAACGGTTGCTGTCTGACACCGAGGCGGCAACTCCACAGGCCTGAGACAGACAGAGAGAGACAGAGGGAGGGGGGAGAGAGGTAGGCGGCGGGGGACAGGCCCGGGGTACAGAGAGAGAGAGCGCGGGAGGCTTGGGAGCGGGCTCTGGGTCACGGCCACAGTTTGAGGTGCAGCTGAAGCCGTGACAGGGACAGGCCCCGAGACACAGTGGGGGGTGGGGGGGGGGAGTGGGAGGGGAGAGTGGGAATGGGGGGGAGGAAGTGGGGGGAGGGAGGAGAGAGAATGGTGGGGAGGGAGAGAGTGGGCGGGGGGGGAGGAGAGTGGGGGGGGGGGGGAGAAAAGGGGGAGGGGAGAAGGGGGGGAGGGGGGGGGGAGAAGGGAGGGGGGGGGGAGAAGGGGAGGAACTTAATAATAGTGCAATTACAACAACAACAACTTTGATTTATAACTGTGTTAATAATCTCTCAAAAAAAGATTAAAAATTGGTCATTTTCAACCCACAGCTATGTGTGTATATAATATATATATATATATACACAGTCAACTCACTTTACAGTATATTCTGTGAAGCGCTTTGAGACACAGTCTGGAAGATAGATTTTCGATAGCAGATCCCAGAATTATTATTATTATTATTATTATAATACGCCAAACACGGCAGTGAGTCACGGCCGTGAGTCTGAAACGGTCGCAAAGGTGGCTTGAGGGGGGGGGGGGGGGGACACTCGGCAGGTCAGGCAGCAGCTATGGAGAGAGTGAAGCTATGAAGAGAGAGAGAGAGAGAGAGAGAGGAGGCTTCGGGGACAGCTGTTCATAATGTATAACTAAAGTGGGGGGTGGGTGGGTGAGGTGGAGGATTGCGACAGGACAGGCAGCAGTACAGGGAGAAACGTATGTTCTGGTGAAGCGCTTTGAGGCGTCTAGAAGACGTGGAAAGCGCTGTGTCAAATGCAAGGATTATTATTATTATTACTGATAATCAAAGATTTGTCTGAGACCCAGGTGATGTGGGGGGGGGGGTGAGCTGTTAATGGTCTGAACTATGGCCAGGTGAGACTATAGCCTGGGTAGGGGGTGGGGGGAGGGGGAGGTGCCTTTGGTCAATATCACTGATACTGGTCAGGTGCACTAAGCGGGGGGGGGGGGGGGGATTTATTATCACTGTGTGAGAATAATCTGTACTCTTGTTGATAGGACGATGGGAGAGGAGGGAAAGGTTATTCCCGTGCGTGTGGCCTTGCGATGCCGTCCGCTGGTGCCAAAGGAAACCCGCGAGGGGTGTCGGGAATGCTTGACTTTCGTCTCCGGAAACCCCCAGGTGAGTGGCGGGGTGCATGTCGTCGCCGATGTCTCCTTCGGGGCTGAGCTGAGCTTTACCTGGAGTTACGTACCTGGAGTACATGTATTACGTGCCCGGAGTTGCTCAAGTCTGCTGTTTGCCGGTTTTTCTCCCCTCAGGTTATTTTGGGGAAGGACAAGCCGTTTACCTACGATTACGTTTTTGATCCGTGTGCCGAGCAAGAGGAGGTTTTCAATTCTGCAGTGGCTCCTCTAATCGACGGCATCTTCAAAGGTCAGTCAGTATCTGCTGATACGTACGTGTCAAAGCAGCTCCGCTTTAGTGCTTTTGCGTGGACCGGTTTGCAAATGCGACGAGTGCGGAAATGAAACCATCTCTGAACAGCTCACCCTCTTAACTCCTTCTGCAACAAAGTCCGAAGGAATCGGTTTGCCTGTTATAAGTTGTCACGTGCGGGCAGTGTTTTGGCCTCACTTTCTGTCGTTGTCGTCATCGTTGTTGTTGTTTGATGACCTGGTTGACTCCTCTATTACAGGATACAATGCCACGGTGTTGGCGTACGGACAGACGGGGTCTGGGAAGACCTATTCCATGGGAGGCGCGTACACATCTGCCCAGGAGAATGATCTGAACATTGGAGTCATCCCTAGAGTGATAGAAATGTTGTTTAGAGTGATTAAAGAACAAACAGATAACAAGGTCACATTGAAGATCTCCTATCTGGAGGTGAGTGCATGGCAGGCTAGATTTATTACCTCTGTTTACCTTTGATGACTGTTCAAGGTTTTTTTTGGTGTGGAAAAACGCAAAAACTTTGTCCTCAACCACTTGCGCTTGTCTGATTTGGTGACTAAAGGTATGCGTGCGATGTGAAGCCTGGGAACGCTACAGATCTCGGAAGCTAATGGAAACTGATGATAGATGGTTTTTTTCTCTCTCTCTCTCTCTCTGCAGATCTACAATGAGGAGATTATAGACCTAATAGTTCCACCTCATGAAAAATCCCCGATCAGCATCCGTGAGAGTCCCAAAGGAGACATCAAGGTGCGTTGCAGATCAGGAGTGAGTTCAGAGTCGCTGCTTGCTAACCGTTTACACCAACCATGGTGTAGACTGCTGGTCAGCGCTTCAAGAGGTGGAGGCATTTTGTACCTTGGGAGGTTTAGTTTTAGCCAAAAATGCTTTGATACAACAGAAGGCCATTAAAAGGATTAGTTTCTCTGTGAAGGAAACCTTTGCTTCACCTGGTTTAATTGGGAAGAGCTAAACATATGTGGAGTGCTGGCAGATGCCAAGCTTTACACTACATAATAATAATAATCCTTGCATTTGATATAGTGCTTTTCACATCTTATCGATGTCCCAAAGCGCCTCACAGAATATACTGTAAAGTGAATTGACTGTTTATTTGTGGGCGAATCGCGGCAGCCAATTGCGCACAGAAGCGTCCCCCGCAAACAGTCGTGAATTGAAATGACCAATTTTATTATTGTGGCTTTTTTGGAGGGTGGTAATGAACTCTCACCTGCTTATATCCTGAAAGGGTGTCCTCATCTTGAACTCTTTACCACTTCCAGATTGTGGGTCTGACTGAGAAAGTAATCATGGATGCAGAGGATATGGTGAGCTCCCTAGAGCTGGGGAACTCTGGCAGGACTGTTGCCGCGACAGCCATGAACTCATATTCCTCCCGGTCACACGCTATATTCACCATCAATGTGGATCAGAGGAAAAAGAGTGACAAGTAAGATTTGAATAAGTAAGATCCCAATCGTGGGATTGCATAGCGCAAGGGTGATGGGGGAGGCGGGGGAGCAGAGGTTTCTCTCGTAAGAAGATTAGAGGAACGTTGAGTGCTGATGTTTCAGTGTTTATATCTTAGATTTTTTTTGGTCCAATTTTTTTTAAAAATTGCAGTACAGTCATTTGACTTTTGTACAAGTCAGGTTGGTGTGGTTTGGGTGTTTCTGTAAGTGCAGCACGAATGAGCAGGAGTGTGTTGGGGAACAGGAGCTGTTGCTGGGGAACTCAGTTTGGAGACATTTTATCTGCTTTCCATCCAGAAACGAGGTCCTTCAATCCAAGCTGCACCTTGTGGACCTGGCAGGGTCTGAGCGTCAGAAGAAGACAAAGGCGCAAGGCGACCGCCTGAAGGAAGGCAAGTGCACCGTATGTCTCTGCCGCCTTTCCTCCGCGCTGGAGCAGACTCAGCGGGCCGGGAGAAGTCGCGATGTTATGTTTATGCGATTACACGTGTTAATGGTTTAACGGTTGCCTTATGGCAGGAATCAACATCAACCTCGGCTTGCTATCACTGGGCAACGTGATCAGTGCACTGGGCGACGAGAACAACCGAACAGGCTTCATACCGTACAGAGCCTCCAAGCTCACCCGCCTGCTACAAGGTGAGCGGGTGTCACGGTCTGATTATACTCTCCGCGCGCGATTAGAGACTTGCCTCTAATGCAGAGACTGACAGACTGCCTGCCTGTGTGTGTAAAGCTTGTCTTCTCCCTGTCCTTTCAGACTCGCTTGGTGGGAACAGCCACACGTTAATGATTGCTTGTGTCAGCCCCGCTGATTCCAACTTTGATGAGACGCTGAACACCCTGCGCTATGCTGACCGAGCCAGGAAAATCAAAAACAAACCTGTGGTCAACCATGACCCCAAGGCTGCTGAGCTGCAGTATCTCAAACAGCAGGTAAACACCGGGCCGCTCACACACCTAACCCTCCCTCTGGCTGGAGCAATGCTCCTCTACTCAATATTGCTCATGGGAGTCTCATTTATCATTCCTTCATAATGAGAGACTGTTGTTTTATCCAATGGTTGCAGCCACAGTTTGTTAAAGTTGCAGCTGAGCTGTTTTCCTACCTGTGTGAAAATCCTCCCTAGTGCTGCCGGCGTTACATCAGCAGTGCCCTAGACTATCTGGCACCCACCTGGCTCAGGGAACGGACAAGAGACCGTCACTGGGCGGGTTGATGGCACCTTCTATTCCTTGGAGTTGGGTCCTGGGCAGTTGGCGCTTTTGTGGCTTGATGTAATTCTAGCTGTAATCCTGTTAGATACTCTATACATCACAATACGTCACCGACGGCTAACGCTACTGAAACCCCTTGTCTGGTTGTAGGTGCAGGAGCTTCAGGTGCTGCTAGTCCAGGCACATGGTGGGACCCTCCAACTGGGGAGCAGGTGAGTGCTTCCAACGTTCTTACTGATGATGTTGAAAACCAAACGCAATGCTTTAGTGCATTAGTGATCAAGTACCTGTTTAGCCATGGCCAGAGGGAGCTGCTCTGATCAAATGAAAGGTTGTGGACAGTGATGCAGTTAAAAGTGATGTTAAATTAACACAACAACAACAACTTGGATTTATGTTGCGCCCTCCCTCACTCCACTCCGGACAGAGTCTCAGAGCGCTTCCCACTAACGGATCCCAGGGCCGAGCCAGGTGGGGAGGGGGGAGAAAGGTGACCGAAAGCCCGGTCGAAAAGAAAGGTCTTTAGCCGAGACCTGAAAGTAGGAAGAGAGGGGGGAGGCGACGCATGCTGAGCCATCCATCGGTGAGACTATGGTGAGGAGGAGATCTCAAATGTAATTACAAACCTGCTTTATCCTGACCATAGTCAGTGACAATGGGAGGTATGTGACTTTCACCTGAACAGATATGTGCCCCCGTGTGTGTAGTGCCTGCTGTGCTGGTGTCGGTTGCTCTGTTGTGTAAAAGCTTTTCCTACTGAATAGGACTCCGAATTGTAAGAGCAAGGAGTCTGAGAAGGAGCTGGAGAGAGTGCAGCAGGAGACTCAAGCGCTGAGGAAGGCCCTATCCGATGCAGTCAGCCACCATGCGCAGATGTGCGAGCGGCTCATTGTGGTGAGTCTCAGCCTCTCTGTCTCCTTGTGTGTGATGTGGGTGTGGCTCGCGGGGAGTCCAGGTTGGTTGTTACTGTCGGGGAATGTCAGTGATGTTTCCAATGTGGACTTTCTCCCCAGTTAGAACAAGCCAACGAGAAGCTGAGGAGTGGGGTGGACGAACTCCGTCACCACGCAGGGTAGGTGCTTCTCCTTCCGTATGATCCCAACAATTGCAGTTGTAATCATAATAATAATTCATGTCTTCTAGACGTCCCAAAGCACTTAACAGAATACACTGGAAAGTGAATTGACTGTATATATTTGTGCACAAAACTTGGCAGCCAATTGCGCACAGCAGCGTCGCCCACAACCAGATTGACTAAATTATTATTGTTGTTTTTTTGAGGGATTATTATATTGGAGAACTTGTATGGAAACCTAGTAAATACTTTCTGTAATAAATAAATAATTCACGTCGGGAGGACGTCCTCAATCCAGTCGAGAGGGAAGCAATGTTCTTTGTTGATATGGTTTTGCCCGACTTCTCTTCTGGCCAGATGTAAACTGGACTTGCAGCGTTTGATGGAGGGAGACATAAGGGAGCAGACTGACATACTCTGCCAACTCCAGCAGGCCATTATTAAACTGGAGGTGAGTGGGAGCATTTGTGAGAGGGTGGGAGGGTGGGGCGCGACAACCAAAGAGGCATGACGGTTGTATTTAGAATCTGGGGGTGGCGGGGAGGGGTTGACGCGAGCTGATTATAGTTGGTAAGTCTTTAGCGATGAGGGTCCAGGTTGGCCACGCCACCGGTCCTCGTTCTGGGCTTTTTGACGCTTTTGTCTCTTGGTGTAAACCGTGTCCTGCCGTTGATTGTCATCCCTGACAGACTGAGAGTGTGGAAGCTCCGGCGGCCGAGGAGAATGGCGAGATCAACGGGGATGTGAGTGATGCTGCGCAGCGCTGGGAACAAGATTCTCTCAAGCCATGTGTGCCTGCTGCATGTGCGTGCCTGCTGCGTGTGCGTGCGTGTATGTGCGTGTGCACTGGGCCTGTGTGGGAGCGGTGGTGTCCGTGCGTGGTGGGCGGCACCCTAACTCCAGGATTTGTGATTTAGTTTGATTCTGATGACTTGTGTGTGAATTCTCACTCTTGGTGGCAGGACAACAACGGCTTGAAGGACAAGCGTGAATCGGACCCATTCGCCACCGAGAATGCACTGCGGCAAGCACAGCTGTCCAAGGAACTGATGGAATTGGATAAGATTTTGGTTCTGAAGGAGCAGTTGGCCCGGAAAATGAGCCAGAGCGATGAGAAAGACCCCATGGTGTCCCAGTATGAGGTGAAGGAGTTTCATGCCTAAAGTTGTTCATATGAGAGGCTGTTCATATGATAGTGTGTGTGGAACAGACCCACACTAAGACTGTGTGACTGTTTGTGAGAGGGAGAGAACTTGGAGAGACCTGGGTTCAATTCCTGGCAGGTCAGGGCAAAACCTTGGGCAAATTTCCTTACTCCACACGCCTAATAATAGCAATCTCTCAAAAAAAAATTGGTCAATTCAATCTATAAATGATCGTGGGACACAGCTGTGTGCAATTGGCTACTGCATTAAGCACACAATTATACAGTCAATTCACTTTACAGAATATTCTGTGAAGCACTTTGGGAATGTCTAGAAGAAATGAAAAACGCTGTTATCAATTGCAAGGATGATTATTGTTGTTGTTGTCTACTTCATCAGGTTAATATCCAGAATCTAGAAACTGAGGTCACTGCTCTACAGAAGGAGAAGGAAGGGCTGCTCTCATTGCTGGAGAACACGAAGAAGGACACAAATACTGCCAAGTAAGTCCCACTGTGGGCGTAAGGTACTTTGTCTGGTTACCAATGGTCAAGGATCGCACCAGATGTGTTGCTGAACGCTATCGTTGTTAGACCCTAACGGAATTATAGTTGCCCGGGGAGCTGTTAGTTTCAGTTGTCTCCCTGTGTGGCTGGTGTGACCTGTTTACACCCATCGAGGGTTGGGAGGGCAGGCTCGTGGCTAGTGCCTGTCGCATTCTCTGCGTCCCAGAGAGAGAAAGATGGTGCGACGTTTGCACAGCGGTCGATATCAACCTGTCCTGTACAGATAGAGAAACTGAGCCAATGGTGTGTGTGTGTGTGGTGGGGGCTGGTGCTGAGACTCTCTGTTTGCCTATGTTGCCAGAGTGAGTGAGCGACGGAGAATGCGGTTGCAGGAACTGGAAACGGAAATGCTCCAGTTGAAGAAGAAGCTGGTGGAGCAGTCCAAGCTGGTCAAACAGAAGGAGAACGCCACCCGAACAGTAGAGAAACTCAACCAAGACATCCAGGTACAACAGCGTATTCATATAGGCACCTTGTGTGCTTTTCCCTGCCCTCTCTCTCTGGTTAGCTTCTCCTCAGACCTGTAGTGTATTATTGGACGCTGCTGTGCGCAATTGGCTGCCAAGTTTCGCGTGCCCACAAAATATACAGTCAATTCACTTTACAGTATATTCTGTGAAGCGCTTTGAGACGTCAATAAGATGTGAAAAGTGCTGTATCAAATGCAGGGATTATTATCATTGGGTGAATCTGTTCCTTTTTTTTAAATCGTGTGCGCTGTGGGATGTTACATGCAACTGCAGGTCCAGCCAGGACCTCGCCAGGTTCCTGTACTGTTCCGCAGTGACTGATGTCGGTCCCAGTCACTACTTGCTGGATATGAATTGGCTGCCACATTTATATTTTTTTTTACTAGAAAATGCGGTCACTACACTTTACAATGACTGAAACAACTCCTGACGTGAAAGACGCTGTACAAGTGTAATTTTGTTGTTGCTGTTTACTGTAAAGTTTGGAGTCCTGGAGCTCAGATGTGAAAAGTGCTAGATCAGATTCAAGGATTATTATTTACAATCCTGTGAAGCATTTGGAGATACCCTGCTGAAGTTTTTTTTAAAAAAATGCAGTGTTATTATATAATAATAATATTAATCCTTGCAGTTGATATAGCGCTTTCCACATCGTATCAACACCCCAAAGCGCTTCACAGAATATATTGTCAAGTGAATTGACTGTATATTTGTGGGCGAAACACGGCCAACTGCGCACAGCAGCGTCCCCCACAAATAGCCTTGGATTGAAATGACCAATTTTATTATTGTGGCTTTTTTGGAGGGATTATTATTAATAATACAGTAATAATATTATTATTGGTGTCCTCCTGAAATCTACGCTCCCGCCTCTTCTCTCCTGCAGTCTCTTAAAGTTCAGCGGGTTCAGCTGATGCGACAGCTAAAGGACGAGTCTGAGAAAACCCGACAGTGGAAAGCACAGAGGGAAAAGGAAGTGCTGCAGCTGAAGGCACAGGTGAGGCCTCTGTGTATGGAGTGGATTGAGGATTGAGGACTGGTTACTGTCCTGGCTTAGCAGAAGAGGCTGCAGATTATAGCTGTGCTGTCTGGCCACCCTGTGGGCAAGCCCCCAGTACACCTGTCACCAGGTCCTGCCCCACCTTCAGACTGCTCTTCACCTTCACTCTGTACTGCCGTGATCGTCCTGTTTACTGACTTGTCATTCTGCGTGTGAGCTGGTGTGTGAGGGCTCCCAAACACTCCCCTCCCAGCTCGGGTTACATGCCTCTTGTTCAGCGCCTTGGGACGTCCTCCCGACGTGAAAGGCGCTCTATAAGTGTAAATTGTTGTTGTTGTTGGTAGAGCTCTGGTAGTTCCTCTGTTCAGAGCTGATGGCCTAACTACTCCCTTTAGGATCGGAAGAGACGATATGAGCTACTGAAGCTGGAAAGAAATTACCAGCAGCAAAGCAACGTGCTGAGACGCAAGACTGAGGAGGTGAGTGGGTGCTCTCCGGGGTTTGGGTGTTGGGAGGGTGGGGGAAGATGGGGATGAGGTGAAGCTCGGGAGGGGGCTGGGGGAGGTGGGGGGGTGGCATGTGTATGTACGACTGAGGTTCTCCTGGTTTCCCCCCCAGGCCGCTGCTGCACACAAGCGGTTGCGAGATGCTTTGCAGAGACAGAAGGATGCGTCCGCCAAGCGAAAGGATCAGAGCCGAGGAACGGAAGGGATGGTGGCCAGAGTCAAGGTAATGGTGTGGATGGAGAGTATGTTTGTCCTGGCTGCGCTCGCACCTCACTGTGCAGGCTACTGACCCCAAACCCACGCTTCACTCTGTGAGCAACTCCCAGCTTCACACCCACTGTCCCTACCCCATAATTGAAGGATGGTATTTCAACATCCTCTCCTCCTTCCCTCAACTCATTTAAGACATAATAATTCTTGTATTTGATATATAATGCCTTATCTCTTCGAGATGTCTCCACAAGTGCTTCACAGAATATATTCCTGTAGTGCAGTGATTACTGCTCTCGCCTTGGCAAGCGAGAGAGAGAGCTGGGTTCAATTCCCAGCAGGGTGAAACGTTGGCAAGTTTCCTTACTCCACACATCTGTGTTTCCCTAGCAGTGAGTAGGAACCCGGTGATTAGTTGATTGGAGATTCGCTGTTCCGGAGGAAATAATCCCTCCAAAAAATGATAATAATAATAATAAATTGGTCACTCAGTCCACAACTTGAGTTGAACGCTGCTGTGTGTAATTGGACTGCAGTGTTTCGTCCACAAAATATACAGTCAATTCACTTTACAGTGTATTCCTGTGAAGCGCTTTGAGACACAGTCGATACGATGTGAAAAGCAGCGATATCAAATGCAAAGATTATCATAATAATTCCTCTGTGAAGTCTGCACTGTGCTGTATAGCGATGACTGCTGCCATGGTGTGTCCTGTGTTGCAGACCTGGCTGTCCAATGAGCTGGAGGTGCAGGTGAGCATCGAGGCAGCCCGGCGACCCCTGAACTCCCTGCTGGAAGACAGGAAGCTCCTGGCGCAAGAGCTGTCCATGCTGAAGGACAAGAAAGAGGGCAAACACCCTCCTTCCAAACAACGGGTAAGTCACTCCTCACATTGTGGGTGGTGTTGGGGTCCAGCTTCTGTAAGCTTCTCCTACTCTCCTTCCGCTTTCCACTCCCCCGCTCGGGTCCCGGCAATGATTGTTCAGCGTTTTGTGACGTCTTCCCGACGTGAAAGGCGCTACATAAACGTAATTTTGTTGTTGTAACGGGGCAAATTGTTTTTACAGAGGTTAAAGGGGGCATTTATTTCAGCTCCTGTAATGGGGGCAAGGTGTCCCCCTCACTCTCGGCCGCTGTGACTAATGTGTTTAGCAGATGCTCCGAGCTCCGTTGGGTTTGATTGATTTGCCCCCTAATCCTCCGTGTGTCCTCTCTACAGCGCAAAACCTTCTCGCTGACAGAGCTGATCAATTCTGTTGAGGACAACCCCTCACTGGATATGCGCATCGAAAGCCTGGAGTCTGAGATAGAACTGCGGTTCGTATCTGTGCTGAGCTGTCCGGGGAGATTGTGGGGGTGGGTGGGGGCTGCCCGGGGAGATTGGGGGGGGGGGGCTGTCCGGGGAGATTGGGTGGGGAGTGCTGTCTGGGGGGTGGGTGGGTGGGGGCTGTCCGGGGAGATTGGGGGGGGGGGGCTGTCCGGGGAGATTGGGGGGGGGGAGTGCTGTCTGGGGGGTGGGTGGGTGGGGGCTGTCCGGAGAGATTGGGGTGGGGGCTGTCCGGGGAGATTGGGGTGGGTGGCTGTCCGGGGAGATTGGGGGGGGGGGGGGCTGTCCGGGGAGATTGGGGGGTGGGGTGGGGGGGGGGGCTGTCCGGGGAGATTGGGGTGGGGGCTGTCCGGGGAGATTGGGGGGGGGGGTGGGGGGGGGGCTGTCCGGGGAGATTGGGGTGGGGGCTGTCCGGGGAGATTGGGGGAGAGTGCTGTCTGGGGGGTGGGTGGGTGGGGGCTGTCCGGGGAGATTGGGGGGGGGGGGGTGGGGGGGGGGGCTGTCCGGGGAGATTGGGGTGGGGGCTGTCCGGGGAGATTGGGGGGGGGGGGTGGGGGTGGGGGCTGTCCGGGGAGATTGGGGTGGGGGCTGTCCGGGGAGATTGGGGTGGGGGCTGTCCGGGGAGATTGGGGGGGGGGGGGCTGTCCGGGGTGGGGGGACGGAGGGGGCTGTCCGCGGTGGGGTGGGGTGTGCGGAGTGTCCTGCTGATGGTTGGTGCCGCTGAGACTCCCTGTCCTGTGGTGACTGGCTGACGTGTCTGGCCTGTTACAGGAGCTCCCAGATCGCTGACCTGCAGCAGAAGCTGATGGACGCGGCCAATGAGGAGAAGCAGAGAGGCTGCTGGGAGGGCATTGCCGTCATGTCGGAGGCCAAGTGTGGGCTGAAGTGGTTGATGGGAGAGGTTAGCTGTCAAGGCATTGGCTCCGGCCGTGTTCTCTCAAAAGTGTTGGTGGCTGTTTGCAAGTGAATGCGAGTCTGTTGCGCGACACCCCTAATCTTTTACTGCCCATGTGAGAGGCTCTGTATAAATGTAATTTGCTGAGTGCATCTGACCCTGTGTCCTCAAGTGCTAGTATCTGCATTCCTTTCTTGAGTTTCCTTACTCCACACGCCTAATAATAATCCGTCTAAAAAAACAAACCACAATATAAAATTGGCCGTTTCAATCCTCGACTGTCTGTGGGGGGACGCTGCTGTGCGCAATTGGCTGCCGCGTTTCACCCACAAATATATATATGTATACAGTCAATTCACTTTACTGTATTCTGTGAAGCGCTTTGAGATGTTGATAAGATGTGAAAAGCGCTGTATCAAATGAAAGTATTATTATAATGTAAAACAATATCTGAAGTTGCGACAGTATTGAGGCTGCTTCCTTCACTCCAGCAATTTGGGTGAAACTATTTTTTGTGTCGTTGGGTGAAGCTGGTGTCCTGTAAAGTGTCTCACAGCCACCTGGAGAGCGAGATAGAGCAAAACAGAATGGACTTGGCCGAGACTGAGAAGAGCTTGCTGGAGAAGCGGAGGCTGGGACTGGAGCTGGAGACAGAGCAGCAACAACAACTCCTCGAGTGGGAACAGAAATACCAAGAGAAAGTGAGACCTCACTCACTCACTCACTCACTCACTCACTCACTCACTCACTCACTCACTCACTCACTCACTCACTCACTCACTCACTCACTCACTCACTCACTCACTCACTCACTCACTCACTCACTCAGCTTGCCTTTCACACCGTGCTGTTTGAGACTGGGTGGGGGGGGGGGTGGAATCTCTGGCTCTAGTTGGGTCTAGATGTGGGGAGGTACTGCTTGTGTGTTATATGACAGGTGAGGAACAAGTCTTGACCAGTGGTCAGTGCTGAGGTCCAGCCTCAGTCCAGGGTAGACGAGCGCACTAGCATCAATGTGGGAAGCGCTGGCAGAGAGGGCGTTTAACATGGGAGGAGGAGAGAGGAACATGAAGTGGAGGAAGATGCCAGAGTCTACATTAAATAGATTGTATTGTGTCCACTCTCTGTATTATATTGTCAATCTGTCTCTTCAGGAGCATGAAATCCAGAGGCTGAAGGCTCTGTGTGATGAAAATCTGCAGCGAATCAGAGAGAAGGAACAGGTCTGTGCACGGCTAACGGTGGGGGATTGACACTGAGACAAGGCCGGGGGATAGGAGGGTATCAGTGAGAGGAGTGTCGGAGGCTGAGATTGTCTGATAGTGGGATGTGGGGGTGAGGGAGGAGCTTTACTCTGTATCTCTCCCTGCCGCCGCACTGGCCTTTTGACGCTCATGTCGGTTTGTCACCTGGTGTAAAAGAATTGGAAATGGGTTGATTTCCAATTGACTGAGTGGAGTGCAGGTGCCGGTTTCCCTCTGACTGGGGGTGGTGGTGACGGTGTTGTGATGATTGTGATGTGTGCGGCAGGGGCACACTTTCGACAGGCACTAACCCCCCCCCCGGTATCTGGTTACAGAAGTTGTCCTTGATCGATAGCACAACCCTGAAGTTCAGCAAAGGTTTGGCCGAGGATCTGGCTGGATCCCCCTTTGTCTTTGTTCCTCAAAAGGTAAGATCCTCGTCCTCTTGGCAATCTCACATTATACCTCGTATCTCACCCTCCCACTCGAACAATCTTAGGTTCTTACACACTCACTGTGTATGTGGGGTGGATGGGTTGGGGGGGGAGGTCAGGTGCAAACAATAAAAAGACAATTTCCACGTGGCTAAAATTGGGTGAAAATTGTCCCGGAACCGAGCCAGCTTTTTGATTCTCGAACGAATCATTAGTTTTGAGGTTTGAAGTCGTGGTTTCTCTGGTTTCAGCCGAAGCAGCGGAGGAAGACGTGTGCCAAGGTCACCGGAGCCACCCCGCGCATGATGCTAGAGGAACTGCTCTCCGACTCGGAGTCCGAAGCAGAGAACAGCCATGATGACACTGACTGGAACCCAGTCGTGCAGAAAGCAGCCAAGAAACTCAATAAAGGGGTATTTTTGCCACTTTATTATTATAATAATAATAATAATAATAATCCTGGCATTTGATGTAGCGGCTTTTCACATCCTATCGACGTCTCAAAGCGCTTCACAGAATATACTGTAAAGTGAATTGACTGTGTGTATATATATTTGTGGGCGAAATTACCTGCGGAGCTGAGGCTATCCACGCTCGGGGCTTCAGAAAGCTTTCACAGAAACAATGGGAGTGACAGTTCATTACCTCTGAGTCCGAGGTTGTGAGTTCCAGTCTCACATCGGGACTTGGACTGACACAGTCCATAATACAGTCAAACCGCTCTACACTGCGCCCTGCGACATTTCTGTGATAATGCCCTGCATCCGATGCAGCGATTAACACCCCCCCCCCGCCCCAGCTTGATGTTCATCCTGCCTTTGAAAACACGTGGCTGACAGGGAATGACAGGTGTTGAGTGCTTTGGGGACCTCCTCCTGACATGAAAGTTGCTGTATAAATGTAAATCTGTGTTGTGCTGGCATTCGTTGGAAGTTAAGTTCCACGAGAGAAAGCGTGGAGTCCTGCTGCCTGAAACCCACTCTGTCTTTGAGTTTTTTCTCCCCTCTCTCGCCTCAGTTTAACCCAAGGTTTCTCTCTCTCTTTAGTGCTGCTGCAAAGGGCGATGTGCAAACAAACAGTGCAAGTGTCGCAAACAGAGGATGGACTGTGGGGAACACTGTAAATGTGACTCTGAACATTGCCGCAACCGCATCTCGGTGAGACTCGCCCTCTCTTTTCTCTCTCCCCGCTCTAGATACGATATAAACCCGGTTTGGTTAAGTTAAGTTACAAATCCCTCCACTCCTCTGCACCCCACTACCTCTCTGACCTCTTCTCTCCTCAAACCAGCTCCCGTTGCTTCGCTCCCCCGTCTCTGGCCTCCTCCATGTCCCCGTCCCCCCCCCAAATCCTCCGCTCCACCCTCGGTGGCCGTGCCTTCAGCCGCTTGGCCCTGAGGTTCTGGAATTCCCTTCGCCTCGCCTCCTCTCTTCCCAGTTTCAGATCCCAGCTAAAGACCTTTCTCTTCGACCGTGCCTTTGGTCACCTGTCTCCCCCTGCCCCTGGCTCGGTGTGGGGATCAGCTATTGTGAAGTGCTCTGAGACGCTGTCCGGCGTGGAGTGAGGGCGCGATATAAATCAATGTTGTTGTTATAATTCAGTCCGTTCCGAGGCCATCTTCACTGCTGTACACATTCAGACCATTTTACCTCATTCAGCCACGTTTCTCATTGCATCAGTCGACAGTGAGGAAGGTGGGGGGGGGGGGGGGGGAGTCTCCGATTCACCACCAGGCGTCACTGAATTCCAGCAGAGATAATAATGGGGAGATTGTTTAAGTTATGGAATCACACGACCCTCACCAACTCGGTCACTGAACTCCCAACTATACTGAGTATTATCCTGGCTCTTTGCTGAGCTGCCCTCGTGTGGAAGAGGGGTGTGGGTGGGTGTCATTTTAATCTTGTGCCAATCAGAGATACGCGCAGTCGTGTCGGGCATATATATATTATATTATATTTGTGCGCGAGTGGCTGCCTGTTGGAAGCTGGGACCCAGCCAGTTGTCAGTGAGGCTGATTCCGTTTCCCCCTCAGCTTCAAGATGGCTTCAACGGTGAGGGCTCTGATGGCTCCTTCAAACTGGAGGATCCCACAACCTCGGAGTCTTGTTTCTTCCAGCCTCTCAATGCCACGTCAGACAAGGTAGGGCTACTCCTGGGGGGGGGGAGTGTGGTGGGGGGGAGCCAGACTGAGCTGTGTGTGTGGGGTGGGGGCTGATATAAACCACTGACTAACATGTCCGTGTCTGGCACACGCAGGACGTGAACAGCGTGACTGAGCTGGGAGAGATGGCGCTGAGGCTGGTGAGGAAGCCGCAGAGCGTGGAGGCCACGGCCGTCAACGAATCCTTCAGCAAACGCAAGAAAAAAACACTGTCCAGCTGTAACATCAGCTTCTTCTCAGGGTGTACCCCGATCCGGGAGGGGCTGGAGTCAGCCAGCCAGCCAGCCAGCGATCGGTAGGGACCTGATATAAATATTCCTGCTCTTCAAATTCTATTCCTTTTTCGATTGATCCATTCCCTCCGCCGCCCTCTCCAGGATTTGAGGCTGTAACTTTCTCTCAGCTACCTGGAGGTGGGGGGGGGGGTAGAGAGTTCCTTTACTGTCCCTTTACTGGAGCTCTGTGGCCTGGTGCACTCTCTCTCTCTCTCTCTCTCACTCTCACTCTCTCTCTTGTTTTTTTAAAAACTATTTCTGTTTTCGGCCTCGTGAATGCTGTTCTCAAACATTGCCGTGAACAAATCATTCTGTCACAACAACGTTAGCGAGTCTGTGAGCTACAGTTCACTTGTCTCTGACCACTTCTGCCGCTAGCAATTTTTAGAATTTTTCAATGTGGGTTGGATGGTGGGGGGGGGGTGGGGGGGCGTGAGAGGGAGGAGGGGAAAGAACCTCTACTTCTGTGATTGTGACTAACTTCTTTCACCGAGGTTTGACATGTCAATTCCAACGGAGATATTCTAGGTGTATAATTGTACAATAAACTAAGAAATTTGTATCATTAATTGTTTTGGGTCTATGTATGAAAAGAGAATGTATTTGTGTGTGTCTGTGCCTGACACAGCAATCCTGGTCCATGCTCCCTCGGGAGATATTCTAAAATGCCCACAAATATACAGGCAAATCACTTTACTGTGTATTCTATGAAGCGCTTTGAGACACAGTCTAGAGAGCGCGGTAAGACGTGGGTCAAATGGAGGGATTATTGTTAATTATTTTCTATAATGTTCTGAATGACTTTAGCTGCTCTGTGCTGGGACCTCAGTCTGAGTGTTCAGCAGTTCACAAGTGAAAGATGCTTGTTTTATTGTTGTCTTGTACCTTTAGGGTTTAGTTGTTTCAATAAATAGAAAGTGACGTAGAAAACTTGTGACTTGGTTCATTGACTACAGTCCGTGCAAATGGTTTAAAATCCAGATCATTCCTACACAAGATTGGCATCTGGTCTTTTGTCCTTTCGAAAGAGAAATTCATTCAGTCTGTCGTCTGCCTGCTTAACCTCCTCACAAACCGTACCTCACACTTTGCTCATTAAGTTCAGCTGCTGCTTCTCCGCCAATATACCAGTTTGTTTGTTTAAATCCCGTCCTCCCCCCACCCTGTCCTCAGCTCGGGTCTGAAGCAGTGACTGTCCAGTGCCTTGGGATGTCCTCCTGATGTGAAAGGCTCTGTCTATACAAGTCATGTTGTTGTTGTTGTTGCAGTTGTTACTGTTCTTGACTAGTGGTGAGTTAGCTGCATTTACCAGTCTCTAGTTATTCACAGCCACAGGATTACACCTGTGTAGAAGGGCTTTGCAGGCCGGGAGGAGGTTCCAAGGCACTCGAGTTTATTTTAACCACATTTTTTAATTGATGTGAGGGTAGCAGCAACCTTCCAGTCCTCTGGCGTGAGTCTGTGTGTCTATATGTCGTGGGCAGCATCCGGGGCAGTATCTGAAACGCGAGTCTGTGTTGACGTCACTGTCAGTGGAATATCAGAAACAACACAATTCCAGGGAAAAGCTGCGATTTATTCAATCTCGGTAAACTGGATCCATCCCTGGTAACAGAATCTTATGGCACAAAAGGAGGCCATTCGGCCCATTGAGTCTGTGCCGGTTCTTTGAAAAGAGCAACTCAATCCCACTTCCCCACTCTCTCCCCATAACCGCGCAAACCCGTCCTCCCTCAAATAAATGTCTATGTTTCTGACTCCCTCCCCCCACCACCCCCACCCAACCAGCAATGTTGCCTGGTGGGGACTGGGGCTGTGTGAGGCGAGGGGGCTGTGTTTGTGTGGGTGGGTGGCACACGGTCAGACACTAGCTTTCACTCCTCCAGGTAGGATTCCCTCATTTGCTCCAGTCGCTGCTCGAGCTCCTGTACATCCACCTGCAGAGAAAATACCATGAAAACAACATCCGTCCTCACTCCCAGGTCAGGGTCAGAGACACAGTAAAGCTCCCTCTACACTGTGCGTCCTCACTCCCAGGTCAGGGTTAGTTAGAGACACAGTAAAGCTCCCTCTACACTGTGCGTCCACACTCCCAGGTCAGGGTCAGAGACAGTAAGTGTGGGACACCTGAATTGCCCATCTCTAGCTAATCTCTTACCCTGAAGATGGTGATGTAGTTTTGGAGCAGATCCTGGATGACTCTCGTCGCTGTCGCTGCCGTCACATCCACCGGGAACAGGATGGGACCAAACACTCTGGCCAGAGCATCCACAGCCATCGCATTGGAGCTGGAGAACTGCTGCACACTGTGGAGGGGGGGGGGGGGGGGGGGGGAGATGGTGAGAGGGAGGAGGGACGAGGGAGTGAGTGAGAATGTGGCTGGAGTTTACCAGTTGCACACAGCTGCCCCCTGAGTGGGGCAGTGAGGACAGAGGGAGGGAGGGAGGGATCACCTACCAGTGTAGATGGTCTATCAGAGCTTGTAGTGTGGCTCTGCTCTGCGGGGGCAGGACCTCCAGCAGCTCCCCATAGCGTCCCAGCTTCTCCTCCTCGTCTGCAACAGCTGGACAAGAGGAACAAAGCTGTTTTTGTCTCATTTAGATTTGTCCTCGTTAACCCGCCAGCTTTTCCCCCCACCCCACCAGCACACTCTATTTCATTTTTTTACATATATAATTGCTAATATTTATTCAGAATATTTGATGGTGATGACATGGTCTAGTATAGACCATAGTCTAGGAGTGGGTGAGGGGGTGTGAGGAATGGTTGAGGGGGGGGTGAGGAGTTGGGGAGTGGGGGTTTGGGGGTTCACGGTAATGGTGGTGGGACATTGGGAGGTTCTGGGTGACGGAGATGGCTTACCGGACACACTGAGCCACTCCCGGCAGCCAGTGTCTGGGAACAGCTTCTCCTCCAGTTCCTGGAAGTATTTTTTCAGAGCCCCGGCGACCTCGCTGACCCCCGGCTCCTCACTGACCCCCGGCTCCGCACTGACCTTCACCCGCGGCTCCTGGAACAGCTCCCAAACCTCAATCACCTTCGACCTGGGTCCACTCTCCAGATAAATCCCCTCCGACATCATTCCTACCCCCGAGAGATTGAAGGTGAGTGTGTGAACCTGGGTGTGTAAGCTCGGGTGTACGTGTTTTCCTACAAAGCAAAATACAGTCACCACACATTATCGTAAACCTCAGGAAGGACTTACTGAGGAGTACCAGCAGGAGTGTGAGGGCTGCTGTGATTTAGGGGAGAGAGAGATGGGACTCGGTCAGTATACGCTGCCTCTGCTCAGGAATATTCAACCGGAGAGACGTGTGAGTGTTTCATTTAACTCCTGTAACTAAAATGCCCTTGACAGCCCCGGTGTTTGACTGAGGTGGGGGGTGTTTGGTGTGGGGGGGGGGGCTTACCATGCTCGGTGACGTATCTGATGCACTGAGTGACCAGCAGTGGGACCTCAGTGTCTCCCGTGTGTTGCTCGCGAGCTGTGGACACGGCCACGCTGAGCGCGGTACACCAGCCCTCAAAGCTGCTCAACAGGTGAGTCTTCAGGTACCACAGCCTGCTGCGAGAGAGGTGAGGGATCAGAGGTCACACTCTCACTGACCCCACTGGAGCTCTCTATTCTACTCTAACCCCATTCCCCGCTCTCTCTCTCTCTCTCTGTCTCTCTCTCTCTCGCTTCCCCATCGGAACTCTCTACTCTGCTGCTAACCGCATGGATCAGACAAAGTCAATTCCCTGGACAAAGACACAGCTCTGGGACCTTTACCCAACCTTCACACCAGGGCTGCAGTACCGGCCCTTCGCCACTAGATGTCGCCTCAAGCTCCTAAACTAAATAGCGCAGCGCCACCCTGTGGTACAGGTGCAGCACGGCAGCACCACCTTCTTCACTCTCTTCATAAGGGGTTTCAGATGAAGAAATATCTCATTTCTCACCTCTCTCCCCCCCACACACACACACACACACACACACACACACACACATCACAGCATCATGGCTCAGAGACGCATCCTCTTCTGTCCCCGAACCACCCAGACTCTCACTCATTTCTAATCCCTCAAACAACAATAATAAAATTGGTCATTTCAACCCACAGCTGTGTGTGGGGGTGGGGGACACTGCTGTGCGCAATTGGCTGCCGCGTTTCGCCCATAAATATACAGTCAAATCACTTTTACAGTATATTCTGTGAAGCGCTTTGAGACACGGTCTAGAAGACATGAAAAGCCGCGATATCAAATGCTAGGACTTTTCTTATTTATTTTATTATAAATTCACACTGACGCGCAGCTGGTGACGGAGACAAACGGTCGCAGAACTCACCGTGTACCCGCAGCGGAGATCACATAGCCAGTGGGGAAGTGAGCTGTGAATAGAGACCAGAGGGGATTGGTTACTGATTACCCTCGGCTCTAACCCAGCACCCACCCCACCCCCCACCACACACACACACACACTCACTGAGCTCTGTGATGCTGTGGAGGTTGAGCTGCTCAGTGTGGCTGTTGTCAAGGTACAGGCGGAGGTGATGAGGGGTGAGCAGAGCCCAGGCTGGGGTCCAGCGTCTGCTCGCGGACTCTCTCACCTTCAGTCGCCCCAACAACTGGAAATCTCCCGTCTCCTCCTCGGGCACGGCTTCCGGCAACACATTCTGAGGCAGTAGGCGGGAGGCACAGTCAAATCACATAGCGCACCCCGAACTCACACTCTCCCTCTCTCTGCCACTGTCTCTCTCTCTCCCTCTCCCAGTGTCTCTCCCTCTCTCACTCAGTCCAGAGCAGCTTTCTAAAGTGGATAATAATAATAATACTAATTAATAATCCTTGTATTTGATATTGAGGGGTTTTCACGTCTTCTGGACATTGTGTCTCAAAGTTCTTCACAGAATGTACTGTAGAGAGAAGTAACTGTATATTTGTGGA